>JALIZH010012049.1:0-49887 GCA_030522465.1 Rhipicephalus appendiculatus
GGAGGAAAAGATGCGGACTTCTAAAAGTTCTATCCCACTATAGCTTTCGCGACTTGCATTAAAGAAGACAGAGCGTTTGATTCCCGAGTAACGTCGAGCCTTAAAGCGTTCTTGGGTATCCTTTGTAACCTTCGTAACTTCGACTGGGTAGCGCATAACACACGGATACAAAAGATAGATAGACACCAACCTGCCCAACTTGCCGCACTTTGTAACCTTATTCTCGTCCGCTGCAGTGGCTTATGTGTTAAGCCTCCCCGCTGGTCTCTGCAATGGGGTTTGGATGTTTTTAGTTTTCTCGTATTCGGATTCATTGCAGCCCACCTTAAAGGGGGTGGTGCCACCAAATTGGTGACTTGCGCGTTGTTCGCTGCAAGCGTTTCTTATAGCTCTAGGAAGCATGATGCACGCACCAAGATTCACGTATTCTCGCTAAATAATTTAATATCGCCTTATTTATGCGGAGAACTTTCGGTTTCGGTTTCTGGGCACCAAGTTGGGCAGTGACGTAGAAGTGTAGTAGGCTTGGTCACGTGACCGTACAAGGCTCGCGCGAAGATGCGCAGCACTTAGCCAGGAAGCGATCGAAACTCGGCAAGTGATGTAGCAACCGATGCTTTGCCGGTACGTACGTTCTGGAGATAACGGAGGTCCCGGAGGACACTCACTTCACTACAGATATGGTGTGACGTCACTACAACTTTCGTTGTCCTTCCCATAGAGCTAGGTCAGTTTTGGTGCGCTAGCGATGGGCATCGATAGGGAGAATGAGCATTTAGGTACACTTTGGAAGTGAGTTAAAATATATTCTAAACGTTTCCTGCGTCCGACCCTTCGTGTGGAGTGTCCTTGCATACAGAGGAAACCCACAACAGACTTGCTACAGCCTCGAAATTTGATGGCACCACCCCTTTAAGTAATACTATGGCGAGGAGTTGTTCTTTCTGCGCCCACGCTCAAGCTGCTTCGGCACACCTAGCGCTACGCTTGCTTGCGCGGGAATGTAGCGGTTCTGATGTAAGCCTACTTTAGAGTTTAGAAATTAAGTTAGATAAGTTAATTAATGTTCTGGAGCAACATGAAAGAAAGTTTTAAAATTGACGATGCTGCGAAGAAGGTATATGACCAACTATTTTCCCGAGATCTATAGAAGTACTTGGGAAGTTGAGCATATTCAACTTTGGAGACAAGTTGTCTTCTTTCTACCTCTGAAACTCCAACAAAACGTGTTCAATTGTTTCTAACGCACCACAGTTGTCACAAGTATGGGTCATTGGCCAAGCCAAGACGGAACATATTGGCGAGTGCGGCGTTCAGGCGAAGTCGATGGCAGAGTATCTCAAGGTGACGAGAAAGATGATGCGGAACTCTTGATTTTTAGTCGGGCGCTATTGAACGCAGAAAGTGACCTTGGGGCGAAAGATTCCATTATCGATCATTATCGATTCATTTGCACATGAGTGTACTCCTTTGCCGTTGCTGATGCACCTGATTAACCTGTTAAAATGATCCGTTGTCCACGGGTTGCCTCTGGATGTGAGTAATAGCTTCCTTTATCGCGCACAGTTCGGCTGATGTTGTCGTTCTTAACCCTTCCAAGAGCTGATGGATGTGGGCATGCCTGATGTATCACTTATTAACGCGAGAGCGTTGAAGAGCTCGCTTCGATGAAATTCCGGTGTCGGTGTCGGCGTCGTTGGTTGTGAGCGAAAAAGCGTTATCTTGTCTGTAACCGAAAAATCAAGGTGCTAATAAAATAAATAAAACCACTTCGTTTGTGTGGCAAGCAGGTGTTGTAACAGAGCGATGCTACTGCTTGAGGCTGCTTCGGAAAAACAAAACACTATATGAACGTGATGTAGCGTAGCGTCGCGCCAGGCGTCAAAACATGTGAATTGTGCAACTAGTGGGTGTTTTAAAAGTCCACTCATTACAAAGCGCTCACACATATTTAATCATCATCAACTGCGAAAGAATCAACAAAGTGGTCAGCTGCGTAGTTTAACTTGTTGCCTTACGGGCCCGTAGTGGGCGCTTAACAACTGTACCTGCAGTGGGCATTATAGGATAGTTTGAAACGGCCAGCATTATGCGCACAGCCGTTCGTTTCCATACGGCACGGTTGAGGCATGCAACGAGAACCAAAGCCAGGCTAGCAGCCGAGAAGGTGATGCGCACGGGGCCCCTATTACGCTATCGCGTTCGACTCTTGCAGGCGAAGCTCAAGCGTCCTCCAAGATTTCTTTCTTTCTTTCTTTCTTTCTTTCTTTCTTTCTTTCTTTCTTTCTTTCTTTCTTTCTTTCTTTCTTTCTTTCTTTCTTTCTTTCTTTCTTTCTTTCTTTCTTTCTTTCTTTCTTTTTCTTTCTTTCCTTCTTTCTTCCTTTCTTTTTCTCTCTTTCTTTCTTTCCCATTGCGCAGTGCTCCCTCCCAAGTGTCTTCCTTCCTCCATGCCATGAATTTTTCAACGTGCTCTGCTCTCGTTGCCGTACTCAGCCCGTTCCAGTGTTCCTCCTCCCGCGCTCTGAAGCTTGCTGAACCTCACCTGGGTTTGCACAGCCTCAGGGATCGGCGCACCTTTGACCATGTGACGACGTCATGCAATTACGTCATCATGTGAGATCGTGTGATGATTACACGATGACGTCACAAATTTCAGTGATCTTGCGACGTCGTGATGACGTTGTTCTCTCGCAGAGTGCCCCGTTTTTTCTTTTATTTTTTTTGTGCGTGTGGCCGGACGAATGCCGGACACCACAGAATCAAGGTGTGCCATTTACAGCTTTGCGTTTAAATGTGAATATTTACCGTATGAGGTATTTCACTGTGATCGTACGCTATGCTATGGTCGCGGTCGTTGGACCAAGATCGGAATACTGTGTTTAAAAAATGTTTCATTAGACCAAATAGTAAACGATCTAGAGTACTGTGTACTCTACTATGGGAGGGCCTTTAGCCGTCCTAGTGTTAGAGAGTTACTTTTTATGGAGTTGATTGGAATTAACTTCCTCGCACAGCCGTCGTGCCAGACAGTGTAGCCTAATTTTAACCACCAATGTAGCGCAAGTGAGTGGAACTCTGTCCTGCGAAACGAAAAGCACGTCACAGCACGAAACATGTCTGCGCACTGTCGGCTAATGAGTCTTTCGGTAAGCACATAGGACCTCTTTACCTATCTGTGCTTACATGTTCACTGACCTCTTCGATTCCGTTGAAACTCTGACCCGCCCATTTCTCCACCGTGCTGAAGGCATCGCAGCGAAACAGCGGCCAGGCGTCGTTTAGCCATGGTTTAGCAAGGAACATCGCAAAGGAGGAAGGGTACAAATCTTTTACAGCGAAAGCTGTTATGAGATCACAACAAGGGTCGTTTCTGCGCCGTAGTTGTCCGCCGCCGCCGCCGCCGGTGTCCGTAACCAATATCGCACGAAATAAGAAAAATATAAATAAAAAAAGCCGGCAGATCCCACGCACTGTGGGAATCGATGTAATGCGAAGCAGCCAGAAAGGAGAAAATCATGCTTTACATAATTTGCATGTCATCTTTTACATGTTACGACCTGTCATTTGTGTTCGTCATACAGTCACGTCGCGATATACCAATTTTGGTGTATGTCAAGCTAGCGAACTGGACGCAAGCGCACCATGAGCGTGGCATGTAAATGGCATTGTAGATGACATGCATGCCAAGATTTTCATGTTACCACCTGCCACTTATGTTCGTTATACAGTTATGTCACTCAATACCAAATTTGCTGTATATCAAGCTAACGAAACGGCCGCTAGCACGCCATGAGCGTGGCATGCAAGTCATGTCGCAC
Organism: Rhipicephalus appendiculatus; assembly: GCA_030522465.1. NCBI lineage: Eukaryota > Metazoa > Arthropoda > Arachnida > Ixodida > Ixodidae > Rhipicephalus > Rhipicephalus appendiculatus. Next base: position 3,819 of record JALIZH010012049.1, read on the forward strand.
ATTACTAGTCATGATTTCCATATTACCACTTGTCATTTATGTTCGTCATAGAGTCATGTCACTCAATCCCAAATTTGGTGTATATCAAGCTAACGAAACGGCCGCGAGCGTGCCATGAGCGTGGAATGCAAGTCATGTCGCTCATGACATGTCATGATTTCCATATTACGGCTTGTCATTTATGTTCGTCATACAGTCACGTCGCGATATACCAAATTTGGTGTATATCAAGCTAACGAAACGGCCGCGAGCACGCCATGAGCATGGCCTGCAAGTCATGTCGCACATGACAAGTCATGATTTCCATATTACCACTTGTCATTTATGTTCGTCATAGAGTCATGCCACTCAATACCAAATTTGGTGTATCTCAAGCTAACTAAACGGCCGTGAGCACGCCATGAGCGTGGCATGCAAGTCATGTCGCACATGACAAGTCATGATTTTCATATTACCACTTGTCATTTACGTTCGTCATAGAGTCATGCCACTCAATACCAAATTTGGTGTATCTCAAGCTAACGAAACGGCCGTGAGCACGCCATGAGCGTGGCATGCAAGTCATGTCGCACATGACAAGTCATGATTTCCATATTACCACTTGTCATTTACGTTCGTCATACAGTCATGTCAGTCAATACCAAATTTGGTGTATGTCAAGCTAACGAAACGGCCGCGAGCGCGCCATGAGCGTGGAATGCAAGTCATGTCGCTCATGACATGTCATGATTTCCATATTACCACTTGTCATTTATGTTCGTCATAGAGTCATGCCACTCAATACCAAATTTGGTGTATCTCAAGCTAACGAAACGGCCGTGAGCACACCATGAGCGTGGCATGCAAGTCATGTCGCACATGACAAGTCATGATTTCCATATTACCACTTGTCATTTATGTTCGTCATAGAGTCATGCCACTCAATACCAAATTTGGTGTATCTCAAGCTAACGAAACAGCCGCGAGCGCGCCATGAGCGTGGAATGCAAGTCATGTCGCTCATGACATGTCATGATTTCCATATTACCACTTGTCATTTACGTTCGTCATACAGTCATGTCAGTCAATACCAAATTTGGTGTATATCAAGCTAACGAAACGGCCGCGAGCGCGCTATGAGCGTGGAATGCAAGTCATGTCGCTCATGAAGTCATAATTTTCATATTACCACTTGTCATTTATGTTCGTCATACAGTCATGTCACTAAATCCCAAATTTGGTGTATGTCAAGCTAACGAAACGGCCGCGAGCGCGCCATGAGCGTGGCATGTAAATCATACTTTTCATGACAAGTTAGTCATGATTTTCATGATATGACCAGCCATTTATGTTCTTCATACAGTCATGTTATGCCATACCAAATTTGGTGTAAATTCCATTAACGATACGGCCAGGAGAGCACAAAGTCGTAGGCGGCTAGATAGCTAGATAGATAGATACGCTCAAAGTCGCCGAAGTTCGCTAAGAAATGCTTCGCATTTAAAACACCTATGACAGAATGGGAATCGAACCCGGGTCCTCTGCGTGGCAGCCCAGCACTCTACCACTGAGCTACGCCGCTGCTTGAAAACTGCTGTGCAAACTGACCCTATGCAGGCTTCATGTCGCGTAAGGAATAGCGTTAACGTGTGTTGTAAAGCGTTTTAGAACAGTACAGTAAGAACCAGGCGTCACACAATGCGAACTGCGTAACGAGTGGGTCGTTCAATGCTCCAACCCATTACAGAAGCCTCAGGCATAATTCTTTGTCGTCGTCGTCCGCCACAGCAGGGGCGTAGCCAGAAATATTTTTCGGGGGGGGGGGCACCTCCATGATTTCGGGTGGGGCACCTCCTTGAAATTGTCGTTTTTCGCTCTGTACGCCATGGCGAAAAAAATTTCGGGGGGGGGCACGTGCCCGGTGTGCCACCCCCTGGCTACGCCACTGCGCCACAGCATCAACAAAGTGCACATATTGCATTACAAGAGTGTAGCGGATACCGCGCTTTTCCGAAGAATGACGAATAATGGCATAGTAGACGCTTCCCCACTACACAAAAATTATGATGATTTATGGCGTAGTGGGTACTATGCAAGTGCGCTTGTAGTAGTAGCCCCAAGAGTGTTTAAAAAAGGCTCTAGAAAGGCTCTAGAAAGGTGTATCAATCAATGGTCAAAGTATACCGTATTGTCGATCACAGAGGTTTCTGGGCGTCATAATAGACAGAGACATATCATGGAGTCCTCACGTCTCGTACCTCAAAAAGCGGTTGACGGGCATTTGTCATCTCTTCAAGTGTTTAGCTGGAAAGAATTGGGGAATGTCGCCCAAGTGCCATCAGTTACAACTGTACAGGGTGCTTTTTCTTGGTTTCCTGCGCTACAGTTTGCCTGCGTTAACTAACGTAAACAAGACAAGTCGACGAATGCTACAAAGTGTTCAAGGCCCAGACCCTCCGAATTTGTTTAGGCCTGCCTAAGAGTGCCTCAACAGTGGCGACAATAGCCATCGCTAAGGACCACCTCGTAAGGACTCATATTGAGGTTGAAGCGCTGAGGACGCACATAAGGCATCTTGCCCGGACTCCGCACCATCACCTAGCCTCTCTACCAGCGGAGCGACCACGCGCCTCCTTTTGCCGAACAGTGATCGCACATGGCGAGGCTCTACCAACTGGCTTCACGCCTGCAGCGAGACCCTCGGTTCCTCCATGGTGCCTCAAAGAGCCAATCGTCAACCTGACAATACCAGGCGTCCGGAAAAAACAAGATCTGTCAGCACCAGCTCTTAAAGGGACCCCTGAAACGGTTTTGACGATTTTGTACAAACACATTGAGCCAGTAGACCAAGTCCTAAGGCTCATTTACAGATTAATTTAAGCTCTCTGCGTACACTGTGTAATTGATTACAACGCTATAAAGCTGCGAATCGCTGCAGATCACTGCGGCTCAGCCCAACGCGTTTTCAACCGCCCCTCCCCAGTATGACACGCAGTCTGCGCACGATCTGATTGGCTGCGGTGTGCGCGCACGAAAAATTGGCTGGTAGGGTGGCGGCACCTGTCGGAGCAGATATCAACCCCTCCGCGATGTCTCTGTTGCCAGACGGCGTGCGTGCTGCCGGGCGCACTGGGGCTATGGTCTCCGAGATGCACGCAACCTGTCGGCGTGCAGTCTCAGAGGTCATCACTGGGCGAAGCTCAAATCATCGAGTGTGCTCACATGAGCTCTGCGATCGCCAGCGATGCCAGCGTGTATCATGAGTTGAGGAGGCAAGGCAGGGGGTAAGAAGGAGGGTATGATATAATTGGCCGTAGCCGCCTTGGTACACGGCGTGCAGCGAAATTTGTGGTGCCAATGGTTCGATGATGCTCTAGCCTAAACGCTGACAAAGCTTCAAATAACCGTTTCAGGGTCCCTTTAAACAGCTCGCGTTATTTCTGTTGAACGAGAAATATCAAGACTCCACTCACATCTACACCGACGGCTCCGTTCTACCGAGCAGCTCAACAGCGGCGGTCGTGGTTCCAACGATCGCCACAACTATCAAGTTCAGGACGGCTCACCCGACAACTTCGACGGCAGCAGAGCTCACAGCGCTTCGCGCCGCGTTGCTTTTCATTAATGACCATATGAGAAAAAGGTGGACGATTTTCTGCGACTCCAAGGCGGCACTGCAATCTCTGCTGTCGCCTTTACGTCGCGGTCCACACGAACAGTTGACATTTGAGACTGCAGCGATGTTACACCATCTAACCGAGAAGGGACACCACATTGCATTTCAGTGGCTACCTAGTCACTGTGGCATCATCGGTAATGAACGGGCCGATCAAGCTGCCCGTTCAGCCCATACAGAGGACCGCGACCTGTCGATACCTCTTTCGAGGACAGACGCTGCTCGGACGCTTCCGCATGCTCGCTCGCCATTGCACCACATCAAATTGGAATGAGCCACATTTCATGCATGTACGATTGCACTCCCTCGATCCCACGTTAAGCCTTAGAATTCCACCAAAGCTTCGCCGAGGTGACGCTACCGTCCTGTGTAGATTATGGCTCGGCGTCGCGTTTACCCAGGCGTATGCGTTCCGTATAGGGATGGCCGACACCGCCGCCTGTGAACATTGTGGCGACGAAGAAACAATTCGACATGTTCTGTGTGACTGTCCGGAATATGCCACACAGAGACAAGCTCTTTGTCAGGCCTTCAACAAGATCGACGACCAGCCCCTATCTGAAGAAAGACTATTACGTCATCGTTCAGACCTAACATCGCAGACGAAGGCCTTAAAAGCACTATTAGGCTTCCTGCTATCTACTGGCCTATCAGAACGACTCTAAGCTGAACGTTCTCGTGTTTGTGGGTGTGTGCGGCTGCGTTTTTTTTTTCTCTCTCTCTTTCAACCCCCTATTCCCCAACCCCAGTGCAGGGTAGCATACCAGATACCACCTTCTGGTTAACCTCCCTGCCTTCCTCTTCTCTTTATCTCTCTCTCTCTCTCTCTAGAAAGGCCGCTCTCGCAGCTTTCGCTGTGGCTGTGCTGCGTGTTCCGCGCAGGCCTGGCGGTTTTTACAGTCCAAATTAAAACTGCGTCCGTCCTATGTGCGCAGAAAACTCGCAGGGTCCGTCGAAGGCGTACGCCACGTTCTTCTTTTTCCTCTTATTCGACGCATTAATCCCTCCGAAAGCTTTCTGCACCTTACGTGGTTTTCCACTGCCTCCGGGACAGGAGGCAATGCAAGCGTTCTGCACTTCGCGTGGTTTTTGCACTGCCTCCGCGATCGGCGCGCCTTTGGACCAAGCGACGATGTCACGTGATGACTCCATCATGTGACGTCATGGGGACGCGATGATGACGCCACAAGTTTTGGTTATCGGTGACATCATGATAGCGTCATCTGGTGACGTCATGCGCGACGATGATTTTTTTCCATCACTCGTGTTGATGCCGCCGACGCCGACGCCGGTCTGTTTTCGCGTTGCATGAGACGTCTAAGGGCCTTCACCTTAAAGCGGGGGCCCTGCGAAGCTTCTTCGTCTGCATCCTGCAGCGCTGGAATTCGTGTAGTGCCGAATACTGAGATGAACGCAAAAAGAATGATCGAAATCGGTACACAGTAAAGGAAGTTATAAGCGGTCAAACTTCAAAACCCCAGCAGAAGGCGAGAAAAAACGTTCCCTTTTGCATTTCACTCCCCCACTGACGTCAACGGCCGCTTCCAATCACCGCGCCCCTCTTACAGCGACGTACCGGACGACTCGCCTCGTGGTGGCCGTTGTGCAGCGTTCCTAGCGTCGTTTTGCAATTGTTTTCACATTTTCATATTTAAAAACAGAAATCCTTTTGTATCTGGGGAAGTATGAACAGAGCTTTTATCATTGTTAGCGCACAACAGTGTGGTCTATCTGGGACCGCATGGATATTACGCGCGACTTGTCGCATCGAACCAATCAAAACGCACGGCCTATGTCGTCAATCTCACGTGGTGAAGCGTCACTTCCGATCACAAAAATAGCCGCTGTATGTCGCTCCAGTCCGAAAACAGTGCGGTTTCTCCGTAAAAATAAAATTATAACAGCATTGTTTTTGGCGTTGCCACTCCGCAACGATATCGGGCAATTCCACAATTCGAGAAGAAGGCATAAAAACGGCACGCCAGATTTGTGTCGCAGGGGCACGTACAGTTGCGCTCAATATGACTTGCAACAGGGAGCGCGTGGCCTCACTAGTTCAAACACTGCGCATGGCTCCAACCTGCCCTCATTTCCTCAACTAAATGATATTTTCACATCTGGGATCATCATCAAGTTAGAGAAGAGCGATAACTTGTGAAAGTAAGGGCTAGTCAGAGCCATGCGCAGTCGTTGAACTAGTGAGGCCACGCGCTCCCGTGTTGCAAGTCATATTGAGCGCGACTGTACGTGCCACAGAAATTCGGCAAGCACCACTCTTACACCACAGGTTCCACTGAAAGGGAGGAAGGGAACATGCTGGGGCGGCAAACACCAGTTAATATTTCTTCACGAACGTAACCAGTAGTTGAGAAATACATTATAAAAGAGAGATGACAGCTTTCGCCTTCGAGTCGTCTTAGGGGAATGCATATGGGAACGTGCGAATTTATATTTAAGGCGAAAGCCTTAGGTAGATCTCCGTGTTTCGAGGTCGCGTTGTGAAGTACAAAAAAGCATCGCGTGAGCGCGCGAGCTGCGCGTTCATTTAATCCTTGCCGGCGTTCGCGTGAGTAAAAAAAAAATTATAGAGGCGCAATATCACTTGATAAGTCCCTAGTCGCGGTCAGAGAAGACCGACAAAGTACGCCGGGGCGGTAAAGGCTAAATCAGCTCGAAATACCGCTCGTCGTAAACGCCGTTGTAAAAAAGTCACAGGCTCCCTTGTGCATTCACCTAAGGCGACTCGAAGGCTAAAGCCGCCTTGTTTTTATTGCGATAGCAAGTTATATGGACATTCTCGGCTGATTTTTGCTGTCACCGTCGCCGTCATGCTCCGGATATGTATATTTATGTATGTAAGTTTAAAAGAAAAAGAAATATCAACCAGCGTCGGCTGCTGCATTGTGGACACTTGGGCCTTGTTGAAACACAAAGACGTAACAACTGTGACGTTTGTTAGTTCACGCTTATCCTGTGTATACCTATGCGTTCTTTTGGAGCATCCGTCTTTGTGCCGCAGCGGCGCGCTGCTAGTATCGAGCTGCTTGTCGTTCTTCGTGGGGCATTCTGAAATCTTGCTATCGCATTCATGTAACCCTACTGGCGAAACTGACTTTTCTTCTCAGTTGACGTATAGGGGGAGCAGGGAACTGAGCCGTGGCTTCAGCTGCGACTGCCAAGCGCCGTCTTCATTTTCTTCTCTTGAGGTTACGCGGTCTCCGGTTTTGTTCGCCGCCCAAAGGAGGGCGCGACAATGGCATCATGTAACGTTACGTCAGGACGTCAAGCCTTAATTTGTGACGTCATGATGACGTCATATGGCGACGTCATCACGTGATGATTTATCGCATCACTCTTCCCCGACATCGCGGGACGGTCTCAGCCGACGGTCGGATTTCCCGTTTGATGAGGCACCTAAGGCTTTCGCCTTAATAAGCGGCTGGCCGCCGCGGTGGTATAGCGGTTACGGTGCTCGGCTGCTGACCCGAAGGTCGCGGGTTCGATCACGGCCGCGGCGGTCGCATTTCGATGGAGGCGAAATGGTAGAGGCCCGTGTACTGTGCAATGTCAGTGCACGTTAAAGAACACCAGATGGTCGACATTTCCGGAGCCCTCCACTACGGCGTCTCTCATAATCATGTCGTGGTTTTGGGATGTTAAACCCCAGATATTCTTCTTCTTCTTCTTCTTCTTCTTCTTATTATTATTATTATTATTAATATTAGTAGTAGTAGTAGTAGTAGTAGTAGAAGTACTAGTAGTAAGTTGCTGTGGCAGCGACCTGACGCCGCGGCGCAGGCGCTATGCGACTCAGGTGCTCTGGGAACGCAGAATCGGTGGAGAGGGGGGAACGCTGCCGCAACAGCAGATCGGCAGGCAGTTTAAGCAGCAAATCAAGAGAAGGTGCAACTGTAGGCTTTCGCCTTCGCATTCTTAGAAAGTTCTGAGAATCCCGACTTTTCCAGGGCGCCTCTGATTTGGTCGAGTGCCGTAAGCCGGCTTCCCAAGTCCAGTTCGGAGAGTGGCGCCTGCCACGACCAGCTTGCAACTATTGGTCCATGACTCGCTGGGAGGCGGCGCCTGCTGGGCGCCTCTGGACATGCGTATGTTCACGCGTCTTGGTAAGTTCGACGAATGTGTTGCAACCTTGCTGTCACTTCCTGATATCTGTATCTGCATGCGCGTCCTGATCGTCTCACGGACTGATCAGAACATTGTTTAGAAAAATCGGCATCATCAAACTTTGATAGGTACCAAGCTTAGCGTGAAGGACAGAACACGGCGAAGACCAGGAGAACTCGCGATCTACTGGCGTAACTGCTTACGCGGACACTCCAAGTACCTGCGTTTGGGGTTACGTCAGCGGGAGGCATGCATATGAACAGTGTAAGGTATGACGCCAAGTGGAAAAAGCGACTTTTTTTTCAAAATGTCATTTTTTTTGGCTTTTGGTCATGCTAAATGCGCAATTTATTGCCCGTCATTTTGCAGCAAAAAGTTTCTGTCTACGCCAGATTTTTTTTCCCAAAATATACAGTGAAAGTGGCAATTCTGAAGTGTAATCTGGTTGCTTCTAGGTTGTCGCAAGGCTTTAGCTTGTAACAATATTACCGCGACGCCGCCAACTATGCGCCTTCCTAACGTACACTGTGGCGTCATGGGAATGACGAAGTATGTTTCTGGGAGCACAGGCGTGCAGGATGACTGGAAAATACCGTAACGCGAAAAGCAGCCACAACTTTTCAACAAATGAACAAAGTGAGGCACGCTTCATTTTATTCGAAAGGTAATTCACTTCTGTGCAAGAACATGGCATTTTAGTTCCAAAATGTCCATCTTGCGCTTTCTCGCCGTCTTGAAGACTCCTCTGGCAATTTTTCAATGTAGCCGCGACGTATTCTGGAGAGATTTTGTCCCGTGCCTTTTCCGGAACATGTTTGTTCGATTCGACGGATTTCCGCTTCGCTGCCGGTCACTGACTTTGCTTCTGCTGAAACAGTCTGACGACGCGATGGACTTCAACCCGATATGAACATCTTTACGATCTCTGGCATCGTCGTGCCGTATACTTGCGGTGGGCAACGATTGTGTGGCACAACTCCTCAGGGACAATTTTTCGCTAAAAAAAAGATCGAACTGCAAAACCAGTACAAATGCCATTTCTATATGACAAAATACAACAAACACAATTTGAACATTGTATCCACTAAAATATGCAAACAATATAGTACTAGAACGAAATAAAATTAAAAGTGCGTTGCTGAATTTTTCGGTCACCCTGTAGTCTGGAGGTAGGCGCTGAGCGAGATTTTGCCTCGCATTTGAAATGTGGACTCCGCGGCACATATTGGTTGAGTGGTTGTGTAATTCGGAGCATTTTTGCATCTCTCACGCTTACGAACGAAGCGAAATCGCAGTTGTCTCAGAAGCTAAACGTTTCATCTTAAGGGGGTATGGTAGTGTAAACAAGCTATCCTGGTTTCACCTTTATATCTCTGGAACTGTATCATATATTGCTGTGACATTTTGCATGCTTAATAAGAGAGCTGGTGGCCTTTACTCTGTTAAAATTTGACCCTCGAGCTATTATTACTTGCTTCTGGTGGAGCACCAAATTTCAGACTGGTGCAGAAAATTCAATGTGCCTTTTTTTTTTGAAAAACCAAAAAACACTATGACCGTGATATTTTTCACACTTATTCAACATGATATTGGTTTTAATACGAACCTATAAAATCTTGCTTTAATATTTATTTCGCAAGCAAAAAAATATTGTCCTCACTTGTCACGTGCCATGAGGGAGACTTTCCAATTAATCTTTCTTTTTCTTAATCGTAACTTTAACAGTTTTCCAAATTTTTATGTTCAGACTATTTTGAAGGGATCTAGGTATAATCTGAGAAAATTTGAGCGGGATCGATCGGATAGTTTTTCAGGAAAAGTACATCAACTTTGCAAAATTTTCAAAAGCTGATCGTGAGAAAAATGCGCCTTTGTGTTTAAAAACACGCGCGGAACGTGCTCACAACATACAGCCATAATTCCGCTAAAAATGCATTTTGGTGGGAAAATTTGTGGTCAAAAAGTATGAAAATGGTAGGAAGTGAATATATTCAACCGATCTAGCCATAGTTATTAAAAAAAAAGTGCATACACGCAGAAACAATGACGGAAAAGAGCCAGCGTAACCGTTAGCAGGCATCGTCTCTGGCGCCATTTTTTAAAGGGCTTGGAGCACTCCAACGCGCTCGCCAATGCATGGTTTTGCTCCTCAGAGGGTGTATTATTTTTTAGTAATGAAATAAAAAAAATCGCTTTTTTTGGTCGATCTACCCTACCATACCCCCTTAATATCGGCGCGCTTTTATGAACCAGAAAAAGCCAGGCTTTATCGGGCATGAAGCGGAATTGTTCCTCTACCCTGCAATACCCCACACTTTGATCGATCGTGCTTTTGAACACGGTCGCTGAGCAATCCTCGTTTCAAGCGAACTCCGGGCACATGACCGTCCATGGCGCACCTAAAATCGACTGCCCCAGGAAAGCATTTGCGAGCGCTTGCGAAACCACCGTGCCGGGGTTTGTTGCGCCGGTGAACCCGGCGTTGTGACCTCGGCTTCCAGCCTCTTCAAGGTCCCGCTGCAGAATGGGCCACTCGTCGTCGGTGGTGCTGGCATTCGCTTCGATCGATGGAATGAAGCGGCGCTAAATTGAGAGAAGCGCCCGCGGGGACGTTGTCCTTTCGCCCCTTTACCTGGCGCGCGATGGCTTAGCAGCTAACGGGCGTCGCTGATCTCCAGGACGTGCGTTCGATCCCGCAAGCCCCATCCACATATCAGTGGGAATTAAATGACACGATATATATATATATATATATATATATATATATATATATATATATATATATATATATATATATATATATATATGCGTGTGTGTGTGTGTGTGTGTGAAAGAAAGTCGCAGTGAAAAACATAACACTTGTTCTGAGCTTTCGGGGGACCGGCCTTTATCAATCTTTGATAAAGGCCGGTGCCCGGCCGAAAGCTTTTTCACTGTGACTTTCTTTCATATCTTTTAACCAGTTAGCTTGGAATATTCTTTTGAAACTATATATATGGGTCATTCTATATCAAGTGTACCGGGTCAATTTTCGACGATCTCCGATCATGCTGAAAAAATTTGTTCAGGTATATGTGAATGTGAGAAGTAGTTATTGAGGCGTTATATCTCGCAAAAAGTTTTGTGTTGCCTGGAGGGCACTTCGAACTTTGGGCACCCAAGTGAAACTGTGTCGCGCTAAATAATTTCTATAATATTACTGGTGTGAGCAATTACTACGAAAGAATTTTTCCCTTAATCTTAAGGCACTGATATTTCATGTCTGTGAAAGTTTATTCATTTTGTCTTAAGTTTCTTTATTTTTGGCCTTGGCGAAAAATTGCAATATGCTCCATGTTTAACGTATTTTATAAAAAGCACCAATTTTTTCGCGAGTGATATATTCACATTATGTGTTTTACGGGTTCCTATAATAAGTGATGAAAATAATTCCGGAACGTATGAGGCAAGAACGTTGCCACAATATTGTGACAAATTTAGAAAAAATAACATTTTGACTCAAATTGCGGCTTCATTTTCTTAATGTAGCGGTCCAAGTAAAAATAAGGCTTATATATTGTTGCATAATGTTCTTTGTTGGCAAGACATACAGGAAGTTTCAAAAGAGTAGTTTTTGTTTTAATGGAGAAAAAAAATTTCCAACTGCGCAACTACAAGGTAGTGAGAAGTTTGTCTTTGCCTCGCCTACACTGCATGTGTGTGTGTGTGTGTGTGTGTGTGTGTGTGTGTGTGTGTGTGTGTGTGTGTGTGTGTGTGTGTGTGTGTGTGTGTGTGTGTGTGTGTGTGTGTGTGTGTGTGTGTGTGTGTGTGTGTGTGTGTGTGTGTGTGTGTGTGTGTGTGTGTGTGTGTGTGTGTGTGTGTGTGTGTGTGTGTGTGTGTGTGTGTGTGTGTGTGTGTGTGTGTGTGTGTGTGTGTGTGTGTGTGTGTGTGTGTGTGCGCGCGCGCTTAGACGTAGGTGTACCTTAAAGGAAACACAGGCGGCTAAAGCTGTTCAACCCACGGCGTGCCTCATAATCATCGGTCGTTGTTTTGGCGCGTTGAGCCTTAGCATTGAGTTCCACTTTACGAAACACGTCACATTTCGGAGCGTTAATCGTATGTCGACGTTGTCTTTACCCTACTCTGCATTCACTGCCGGGCCTTAGTTTTTTTGTTGTAGCACTACCTTTCTTCATTCCTTCCTCCACGCCATAGTTTGGGAAATTCTGTTTATTAAGGTATACTGTACTAATTGTCGCAAACAGATAAGCCAATAGATTGGAAATAAGAGAAATGGGGCCCCTCAATGTCCCGTCCATAGAGTTTCCTAAAATTAACTACAGGAGACTCTGGCGCTGCGATCGTTCAGCCACCATGGGAATGATGGGTAGTACACAAATTTGCCTAGTCTTCGTGCTTCCGGCTTTAAACGCACTTGTGGCTTTGTTTGTTGTTGTGTTTTGGTTCTGTTTCGGATAAGAGAATGGACTATTGTGAACTTCGTGAGCCGATTTGAATTCGTGAGCCTAAAAAAGGTTAAGGTGGTGAAGTGTAACTGCTAAACCTTTGCTGAACTTCGCATTGCGGCAAAGCGGATTCAGGCCACACGGAGCCAAAAGAACGAAGACTAGGCAAGAATAGGCAAATTTGTGTACTACCCATCATTTCCCATGCTGGCTGAAGCGCCGTGCATTGCAGCTCTCATAGACACTAGCGCCAGAGTTCCCTCTAGTGTATTTATAGGAAACTCTACGGTCCCGTCTTCTTGTTTACTACTACTAGAAGCTTCCACGATACTAGTGCTAATAATAACAACACTCTTTTCCACAGGTGTCAATTTCAACCCCTAGCTCATGGCAGTCCCAGCACAAACTCTGTAATATACGGAATCATGTCTTACCTGTTCGCGGCGGCCCTCCTGACAAACCCGAGCAATCCCTTGATCAATATGCACCGTGGATTGTGGTCTCTGTTCTCTCCTAGGAAAGACTGGGACCTCGCCTTATATCCGCCTATCTATTATTCAAAAGACCCGCGCGCTCGACCAATAACAGACACCGACCAATCGGGCAAGCCGACGCGATCGAGCCAATAGGGGCAGCAGTTTCGGAGGTCGCTAGAACACCAGACCGAAAGGAACGAGACTATAAGCCAGTATGATGGGCAAAAGTACAAATGCGACGCGTTTCTGCGCGCGTTCTTTTCCATTCATTGCGCTGTTGTGCCAAGGTTGTCTGAGTGGCAAAAATTGTTTACGGGACGCGCCCCCAACACCATCAGCCAGATGAAAAAAAAAAAAAACAGTGTGAACTACAGTTCAAATGGCAGGCGGAAAAACACAGGGTGCGCAGCATTGACACGAAAATTTCCAGTTGCCGCTTTAAGCTGGTTAATTCGAACTCGGTTCGAAATCAAACCGAAAATTCTCTTCAGGTTAGACTCCCTGCCTTTCACTTGACATTTCTCTCACTCTCTCTCTCTGTATATATATATATATATATATATATATATATATATATATATATATATATATATATATATATATATATATATATATATATATACATACATACATACATACATACATACATACATACACACACACACACACACACACACATCCACCCGGAACGCCTGAAGTGGCACTTGAAAGTGCGCACGTCCTGCAAAGCAAAATTTGATAAAGTTGTCAGAATATGCCAACACCTGTGCATCACATTATGTCACCTCATGGCTTGTTGTAGCTGCCGCGGTGGTGCGGTGGTTGCAGTGCTCGGCTGCCGACCCGAAAGTCGCAGGTCTGATCCCGCCCACGGCGGTCGCATTTCGATGGAGGCGAAATCCTTGAGGCCCGTGTACTTAGATTTAGGTGCACGTCGAAGAACCCCTGTATGTATATATACATACATCTGGGGTTCTGTGTGGTATGTATGTATGTACGTATGTATGTATGTATGTATGTATGTATGTATGTATGTATGTATGTATGTATGTATGTATGTATGTATGTATGTATGTATGTATGTATGTATGTATGTGTGTATGCAGCATGCATGCATGCATGCATGCATGCATATATGTATGTATGTATGTATGTATGTATGTATGTATGTATGTATGTGTGTATGCAGCATGCATGCATGCATGCATGCATGCATATATGTATGTATGTATGTATGTATGTATGTATGTATGTATGTATGTATGTATGTATGTATGTATGTATGTGCACACTGCGCTTCTGAAAGAACAAGCGCATAGTCTGATCAGCGTGAATGAACTAAGTATATTGCTATGTAGCACTGCCTACGAGAGCTACGCACCAGTAACATTACGTCGTGTGTCCCAACCACTTCACTATGGCAAGTGCGGCTAATCTGTGAGCGCTAATTACACGCATGTAAGAAATGCAATACGCTTATACAAAAGCAGCTAGGCGTCCGCGTGCATATATAGGTTGACGAAAAAAAATGGAGCGCACCCAGACTCACTTCAGAAATATATTTTGCGCTTAGGACTCACACATATACTGCATGAGAATAGAAACTTGAGCTAGTTGGTACGGATTCATCTTGATTTTAGCAGCGCACTGACGGACGAGGACTAAGAAAAGAAGGTAGACAACACGGGCGCTAACTCACAACTGATTTTATTAGGAAAGAACATGCTAATATAAAGGTGAAGTACAAAAAGAACAGAAACAGATAAACATTGTGATCATGTGCAGGTGCCGTTTAGGTATCGAAATTCCGCGTCACTTAGCGCGATAGAAGGTAGACTGACACATTTTTCTCCTTTCCTTTGAATGTGGAATGCTTCGATGACTTCTCTTGCTATCTGTTGTTTATGACGTGACAGAATCATAGTGTCGGCGAAGAATGGTGTGCAGTGGTGTGTGTGGTGTGCCTAAACGGCACCTGCACATGATCACAATGTTTATCTGTTTCTGTTCTTTTTGTACTTCACCTTTATATTAGCATGTTCTTTCCTTATAAAATCAGTTGCGAGTTAGCGCCCGTGTTGTCTACCTTCTTTTCTTAGTCCTCGTCCGTCAGTGCGCTGCTAAAATCAAGATGACTCACACATACTAAGATCCACCAATATTTTGCTCAACCAGACTCACTCGGATTCCGACTCACTAGAAATTTCCTGAACCCGAGCCCCTGGGCCTCAAACTCACCAACATATTAGTCACCTATAGTCGGTGACAGCCTAAGAATAAAAGAAATTGACGGCAGATCCACGAGGTGAATGATGATGAGATTGGGCGAAGCTCCTGGAAGTAATCATCGGTTAAACCGTGAAATTTCTTCCGTTAATTCGCCCGATAAAAATGACGTGAAACGATTGATTAAATGTTTTATCAAACTTTTATTGCTGGTTTCCGCTGTCCTTTCATTATGACCGCTTTGTGGTCGGTGAAATGTAAGCTAAGTGGTTCTTGCACTGGTTGCAGCGGCATCCTTATCCATACGAGCACACACCGACGGCAACGAGCATCGTCAACTACAAACCTGTATCGCGATATGGTTTTCATTATAAAACCATTGCTTTAGAAAACACCTGGCGTCTTTCGTTAAGCAGCTGGCGTCTTTTCGTTTTGCTTTAGAAACATCTGGCGTCTTTTCGTTTTGCTTTTAGAAAACATCTGGCGTCTTTCGTTGGTTTATTTCATCAATCAACGGCGTTTTGAACAAAATTTTTATTGTTTAATCACGCACAGGAGAAATGCCAATGGCTGCTAATGGGGAATGAGAGACAGAAGAATTCGGCTTTTAGTTAACGCGCACGCTGCGAATTTTTTATTGTTCAACAACGCACAGGAGAAATCTCCCACCGGCACCACCTTGGAGGTCAAAGCGTAAGACTGGTTACGCACTACGACTACGACTACGACTACGACGAGGGACGAACGGGTGCCGCTTTAAGGAGCTTCGCCCCTAAAAATATAGGGTCCGCCCACGAGGCCGCATTGCCCTTATTTTTCATGTTTCCGCCGTGTTGCTACTTCACGCTGCGGAAACGACGGAACGCGATAAAGCGTTGCAAAACACTCCGAGCTGCTGCCGCTTCGGTGCACGTCAAACGCGGCGCAATCACAAACGTCAACTGCATCAAATGACGACCGGCGAGCATGATGCTGTGTACGTGTGGATAACAGTTGAATTTTTTATTGGTTCGTCCAAACCATTACGTCATAGAAAAAGGGCAGCTCTAGTTGGACGCGCATAACACAAATGGATAGTGGTACACTTTACTTTTTATTCTTAGCTTGTCACCGACTATAGACTCACTCAAACTCACACCCGATCTGAGTATGAGTGTGTCTGGGTGAGTCGACTCATGAGTCGGTCTACCGACCTATGGATCGCGTGTGATCTCTACAAGAGCGGTCAAGCAAGCGCTGCACTTAATTATCCGCTGCTCATCACAAGTGCGTGACGATTCGTGGCTTTTACGGTGGGTTCCCCTTTGAACGAATTACGAACTCGGTGTGCCTTATTGCATGCACAACATGGTCGTTGCCTGTTAAAGATAACGCTATCGCGCGTAGTCACGCGCCGCGATCGCGAACACGCAAAAGCGAGCCAGCTCGTAAAGATTTCGGTGACGGAATTCAAGAGTGCGCATACGATAAGTCATATCGCCTGCAAAAGCTGTAATAACGCCGCTTATCTGAGCTGGGAGAACGGCGTTAACTTTCGAACGCCTTTTCAAGTTAATCGCTCTGCGTTGCATATATTTCCTGTGTTTATGCTAGTACATGTTATGCTTCCTGAGACGGGCATGTTATGCGCTGTTATCTACAGCATTGTCGTTAGATAGGCGTCACTTGTGCACTCAAAAGTGCGGATATGAAGGGTCGGCGACCCCGTTATTTCTATCACGCTAGTCTGCGTGACTTTTCTTCTAACGGAGTCTATGCTATACTTAAGGCGGGCCAAACTTATTTTGATTTTCTCGACAGATAAGTTTTTTTTGTGTGTGTGTGTTCAAGATTTTTTTGTTGTTTTTGTTGCAGTGAGCAGTAAACGGGTTCAATCGAATAAGTTTGGCACCTGAAGTCTCTAATCAGCGGGTATTTTAGTTTTTTTTTAACACGAAGGTGTTTTATGCCGGGGTTCACCAAGATTTGAGTGACGTATTTCCGTCACGGAAATGACGTCGAAAAAATACGCATGATCAGAAGACAAAAAGTCCCGTCAACGGGAGTCGAACCTACGACCTCTTGGTCAGCGACATACGTGCCGGGCACGCTATCCACTGCGCCACGGCCACATTCTCTGTAGGTTTTTCTGTTTCTTCTTTGTTCGGAAATTAAAATTTGGGAAAGCAGTGTGACTACTTGAAATATGCACACTTTTCGAAATTGTAGTGTTGATGCTAGTATGTGTGTATGTGCGTGTGTACTACATGTGCGTGTTGCAGGCCCGTAGCCAGGGGGGGGGGGGGGGGGGCTCTAGCCCCCGAAATTCGTATGGAGGGGGGTGCTTTACCGAGGATGAATAATAAAAATGGGTGTTTTTCAAGGTCTTCAACAAGTGCCCCCCCCCCGAAAAAAATCCCTGGCTATGGGCCTGGCGTGTTGGTATGTGCTTGTATGTTTGTTGGCGTGAGTTGTATTTTCTTGCCTATTTTTTCTTCCCGCAGCTTGTCTTGTTCCGTTTTGTTGGACATAAACAGGTCAACCTGCCCGTCATTTTCATCTAATCCCATTGAATTCTCGAGGAGTGATAAATGAAGTGAAATTCGCTACAGATCAAATCAAATCAAATCTTTATTTTCCAACAAGTCTTTCTAACCAGTTGGGGGGGGTCCCTCAGGCGAAAAGCGATTATAAAACCACTTGAGAGTGCCTGAGGCCCCACGTACATGGCGGGAGTTCCGAAATCCAAGCTCTTAAAAAAAATTAGCTATAATGCAAGCAGGCAAAATAAACAAAAAAATTAGACGAATATTCTACCAATACAGCAGTAGAACAAATAGACACAGACCAAACTAAATAACTATGTATCTGCACTCATGAATACACTGAACAATATCAAGATAAACATGACAAAAAAAGAATGCGATACAGTGAGTAATGATAACATAGCATGATATAAAGAAAAATACTAGGCAAGGGTGAAAAAATATTCGCGCATTTCTCTTTTTGTAAACATAAAAAAGTTAGACTCATCATTTATATATTTATTAAGTAGGGATGGTAATGTATATCTAAGGGACTGTAGGAAATAATTCGTGCGAGAACGAGGAACGAGCCACCTGTCAATGCTTCGGGTTCGTGAATCCGTGTGTTGCATACTTATGTTTGATAAGTCTTTAATAAATGTTCGGAATTGTTCCTTCGCAAAGAAGTAGTTATTAATTAGTCGAAAATTGTACATGTGTTGCATACTGAATATTTTATAGCGGTGGAACAAAGTACCTGAGGGAAGTACTGCGTGGGACATTTGCAATGTAGCGCAGTGCCCTTTTTTTGCAATGAGTGAATTGTTTTTACGTTGCCTAAGGTTGTGGTGCCCCAGACAAGTAGGCAGTAGTTTATGTGCGAGGAAAACAAAGCATGGTAGATCTGCACCTTAGCTTTTTCCGGAAGAAAGTGCCGACCTCGTGATGGAACTCCAGCAGCACGCGATAATGGTTTAGTCAATGATTCCACATGACATGACCATGTCATATGAGCGGAAAAAGTCACACCTAGAACTCTATGTCTCTCTACTACTTCCACGGGTTTTCCCTCAAGCGTTAACGATTGGTGAAGATTGATTTCCGTGCCCCTGGATCTGAAAAAGACAGCTTTCGTTTTTTTCGCATTTATTCGCAGGCCATTAGCAGTAGACCACCGCAGTACATCTGATAATACGCTCTGGGCTTTGGCAATAATTTCAGCTGAATTTTTTTCCCGAAACAAAAAGACTGGTGTCGTCCGCGTACAGTAGAAATGCGGCATCGTTATTTAGATAGATGCTTCTGCTTCTTACAGATATAGTTTTCGTCATTGAACACTTGCTTATCGACACGATCAAGCAGCGAGCCGAAATTTAAATGTCTCGGACGCAGCAGGAGGATGGTACGGTTTGTCCGTGAAGTTTCACCGAAGGATGGCAATGCAAATGCGCGGCGAACAATGCAACATGCGGTATGCACTCTACAGTTGATAAGCGAGAGAGACTCTTTATTAGGAACACAGAGATGTTTGCGCAGTGAATAACAGCTGAGATAAGACGTGAATTTCAGAGAGAGAAAGAGAAACAGATAAGTGATAAGCGCTAGCCGGAGAGGTAAACAGGAAGATACATATCCATCTTGCTACCATCAACTGGGGAAGGGTTTGAGAAAGAAAGACCAGGAATAACAAGGAGAGAAAAAGAGAGGGTAATAATTGTTGGGGCTTTGCGTCCCAAACCCACGACATGATTTTGAGGGACGCCCTAGTGGAGGGCTCCGTAAATCTCGATCATCTGGTGTTCTTTAACGTGCACCAATATCTAAACAGACGGGCCTCAAGCATTTAGCCTCTATCGAAATGTGGCCGCTAGAGCGGGGATTCGATCTCGCGACCTTTGGGTCAGCGACCGAGCACCATGAACCACCGTGATGGGTTGGAACTAGACCACCGAGGCGGGTTGGGATAAAGAAAGAGTGAGAGGTATGACATATTAATGTCACCTCGGTGGTACAGTGATAACTGCGCTCGGTTGCTGACCCGAAGGTCGCAGGTTCGCTTCCGGCCGCGGCGGTCACACTTCGATAGAGGCGTAGTGCCACAGGCCCGTGTACCGTGCGGTGTCAGTGCACGGTACACGGGCCATAAACGAATTTGGGGTCATAAACGAATTCTTAAATAATAAAAGTCGTGAGCAGCTAACGAAAATAAAAACTGAAGCACAAACATACAGCCATCCAACTGATATCGCCAATGCGTTCAGTGAGTACTTTAGCAGCACCTGTGATTCTCTCACAAATCCCCCATTACCAACCTTGCCCCGTCAGCCTCATTCTTTCTACTTGCGGCCTACGAGTGCGGATGAAGTTCTTCATGTTATATCTTCGCTCAGGTCTACGGCACCTGGTCTTGACTCTGTTCACCCATCTCACATCAAGTTAGTTTCTAGTGAGCTATCTCCTATCATTGCAGATATTGTTAACAAGATGTTTAAAGAAGGCGTGTTTCCCGATTCCCTAAAAGTTGGTAGAATAACACCTGTTCACAAAAAAGGTGATCGTGAACTCCTCAGTAACTACAGGCCCATTTGTATTCTGCCATTTTTTAGCAAGATAATTGAGCGTCTTATGCATACACGATTAGTGTGCTATCTTACGAAGTTTAGTCTATTATCATCTAAACAATATGGCTTTCGGCCTGGCTATTCCACTGAGCTCGCGCTTCTAACCAAGGCTTTTTGGTTGGTGGCGTATTTATAGATTTAACAAAAGCGTTTGATACGATCAATCACAACATTCTTATATATAAACTTGAATCGTATGGCATAACAGGCCCACCACTTCAATTTATTTCAAGCTATTTATCTAATCGTACTCAAGTTGTTCAGATTGACGGTCAAGTTTCAGCTGCTAAGAAAGTAAATCAAGGTGTTCCTCAGGGCTCGATCCTTGGCCCGCTGCTCTTTTTGCTATTTATTAATGATCTACCTAATATTTTGACTGCTACGGACTGTATCTTATATGCAGATGACACGACCATTTTTACTTGCGCTAAAGATATCGATGACCTACAACAAAAAATTAACGTTGATCTACATAACATAAGTTCATGGTGTCGAAAGAACATGTTAAGAATTAATCCATCGAAAACCGTTTTCATGGTCTTTCATTCCCAACCGACAGTACTTTCAAAATCTATATCTGTACGTCTGGACGATAACTTAATACCAATGTCTGATAGCACAAAGTTTCTTGGTGTAGTTCTCGACAGGCATATGAAGTTCAATCTTCATGCGCAATCACTCATTCGCAAGATAACCTTTGGAATACGCGCCATAATCAAAACTCGTTCATATTTTCAGCCACACATTATCCATTCCCTTTATCACGCGCATATTCATAGCCATCTATCTTATTGCATATCAGCTTGGGGCAACACATATTTCACCCACCTCAGCCAACTTCAACGCATGCAAAATCAAGCACTTCGTCTCATGACATTCAGCCATTTCTTAACCAATGCAACTACCCTTTATCACAATTTAAATATCCATCCTCTTCATCACCTCTTTCAGCTGAAGTTATCAATTGTGATGTATATGCTTTTTCGTGGTATTGTACATATTGATGGCATTGTCGTGGAAAGCTTTGTAAATAACAACGTTACTAGGTTTTTTCGGCTTGATAATCGTCTTCTGCCTAAGGTTCGCACGAACTACGGTAGGTTCACCACCGCGTTTACGGGAATCAAGCTGTGGAATTCCCTTCCTTACATCATTAAATCATCAACCACGGTACATGCATTCAAAAACCAAGTAAAGAAATACTTTTTGCAGCAACTGTTTTCATCCTAGCAACTGATTTTTTGTTTGGTACATGTTATATTGCTCTTTTGTTTTGTATTGTAATATGCGATTGTTTTTCAATGTTACCTTTTTTCTTTTTTGTCTGTTACACATATACGCATTTTTGCTTTCGGATTTTTTTTTTCGCGCTGTTCATTTTTCTTTCTACCGAAGATAATGTAACCACTGATTGATGTATATCTTCTTTCCCGTTCACATCATGTATGGGAGCCCCCCCCGACAGTTTTTAACTTTGGGGCTCCTTGTGTATTACCAATTTTGTACGCGCTTTTCTGTAAACTAATATCGTTGATGTTGAATAAACTTGAACTTGAACTTGAACTTGAACGTAAAAGAAAACCAGACTGTCGAAATTTCCGAAGCCCTCCACTACGACGTTTCTCACAATCATATCGTGGTTTTGGGACGTAAAACCTCGGATGTTGTTGTTATTAGTAGTACGAATGTGCGTTTAACGCAGTTGTATTATGAAGAGAGAGAGAATTGAACCGGCGTGTGCAAATCGCTGACTTGCTACTCTGCGTGGGGAAGGGGACGGGGGGACTGAAAGACAGAAAGAGAGAGAGAAATAAAATATAAAAAGTTAAAAATAGAATAAAAAAAGAAGTAAAAACGCAGACCGAGTTTTTTGTCTCATGGGCGGAGACGTGTGCTGACAGAGTGACTCATTACGTGCTTTCAAGGTGCCACGAAAGTTTGTCGAGCTGACCGATACTCTCTAAATATCTGAATAGCAGTTTCATCGCATGGCATTGTTGCGTGAGGCAGGTTAAAGGGCCCAAGACACAGTCAACTGATAAAGTTCTTCGGGTTAGCAAATGCATGCAATGTTCATAGAGCGCACGCTCAGCGGCATACGCTCGGCACTCAAACAAAATATGTTCGATATGTTCGACAGTTTCTATAGAGCCACAGTTATTGCAGTATGGCCTTTCTGCTTGACCGAAACTTCCTACAATGCATATGCATATCTTCTTACATTCGCCTTGTTAGTAGTTAGCATTACATGTGGGTGTAAACTGTGCTTTGAAGCTGCAATTCTATAAGGGCATTGAAGGAGATATGAGAGATGACATTTTGTCCCGCGTTATTACGTAAGCCGTTGAAACTTTCAGCGCTATACTTTACCCAGTAAGAAGTCGTCGACGTGGTTGCGTAGACGAGCAATCATTCCGGACCACGCCATAATATATCGTTCACACAAGCCGACCCCAGCAAGGATCGCTAAAGCGAGGACGAGGCGAAATTGTCTCGATTAAGATGAATTAGGTTTCTGAAAAAAGAAGACAAACGGTTGCGGACGTCACGGAAAAAGCCCGACGGTGCCTCGAGTGCCTGCTGTAGTCGCCGGCCGTTTCCATCCTCAATCAGTGCACGACCTTCTCAACTTCGACTCCTCTGTTAAATATAAGTACAGCCGTATATTGGTCGTCAAGATGGGGATGCGGGCTAGTTGGTTTGAGTCACTTGTCATCATATTCCTAGCGCAAAAAAAAAAAAAAAAAAGAAAACCAGACGCAGACACAAGTAAGGAACACATACATAGGACGGGCGCTAGACATCAACTGATTTTTTACTGAAAGACAACATGGAAAAACCAAAAACCGTCGGACACCAGCGCATGCGCGCCATCACACTCCGAGGTGCTTTCTTATATCGCTTGTCCTGTGTATGTGTTCCTTACTTGTGTCTGCGTCTGGTTTGTTTTTGCGCTACGAATATGATTACAAGTATATTGGCCGGATATCATGGGTCAACTGATGATCACAAAGGTCATGTGGCCCTTTGAGTTGAAGTTTATTCAATCACGTGGCAGGTAAATAAGTTTAGAGTATGTAGCGGCTTGTTGTGTAGGAAAAAATGAAAAGCTGCGTTTCACAACTTTAAGAATAGTAACTGTTGGGGTTTAACGTTCTGAAAGTCACGATACGATTATGAGGGACGCCGTAGTGGAGGGCTCCGGAAAGTTCGACCTCCTGGGGGCTCTTTAACGTGCTCATATATATATATAAGTACATGGGTATCTATCATTTTCGCCTCCATCGGCATTTCACAGCCTGACTGGCCCCTTCAAATAGAAAATAACAAAATTACTAAAATACAAAAAATACAAAATTACAGGCAGCGCAAAGCGACAATGCCAAAGAAAAGCACGCATGTGGCCCTCGACAGCAAGCAAAAGAAAACTCTGAAGTATGTACACAAAATATTCATGAAAAAGCAATGAACAAGTGAATGACGTTAAGTAACCATCACAATAGGCACCCAACATTCACGAGCGACACAATCGGCACATTCGATGTAACATATCAGCTTTAGAGAATATACGTAAACTCTGAGTTGTTAATTTCCGCTCGTTCATTGCACTTGCAAGGCGATAATGTAATGCTTGGAGTCCATAATTAGTACGATGGAGGGCCGAGATTCTCAACGCATGGCGTTGGGCGCGGCATTTATCTGGGCTTCGACTGAGCAAAGGAAAGAGCTGTTTGGGCTGTATTTGGCTGAGCCAGATTCGAGACTGTATATAGCGCCACGTTAAGAACTGTGGCGGACGTCTGTGTCTTCCATTTTCTTGTTCTTTTTTTACTTTTCGTTACGCTTGCGCTGTACACGCTTTAGGTAAAGTTTCATCATTTTGTTTGTTTTTTTTATACCGGTGTCACACGGGCGTTTGGAAGGCCTTTGAACCGACGGTCTATTGACTCAACTGCCAAGCACGAGCTGCCAAACGGGCGATTTCGAAGGCCGTCGAGTCAATAGTCTATCGAGTCAACGGAGCACCCAACCAGTCCGTTGAAACTTCGATGGCTATTGAGCGGCGGAAGCGGAAACAGCGCAAGCGTGCACTCTCGTTCACAGCGTGCCCAAACCCATAATTAGAAAAAGAAAAATTGCACCATTATGTTTTAAAAGTAGCATGCGTGGGCGTAATAAATTATTTAATGAAGTACTTTTGCCATTTTGAATGTACGAACTGCTCATACTCTCGACAACAGCAATGTGCTGGCTCGCCGTGCTCGTTATTATCGTTATCGCCAGTCTGTCTCCGCCGCCATATTGCTCGCAGATTTTTTTTTCTTTCTGTGTAAGTATTTGCTTTTCGCTTCTTATTTCTTCATCTGCGCGTGTTCATTTTGCTTCGAAGTATTTTTATTTATTATTCGCAGTTGTGCAGTGCTTTTTTCTTTTTCGTGTGTGTCTGGGGCATTAAATTCTAGAACGTGATTTTTTTTTTTCGGTGGAATTACTGCTTTTGTGTGTGCTTTGTGGGAAATGGCAAACGTGCCGCCAAAAAGGCAAAAAACAGCGCCAGCTCTGAAAACGGAAATAAAGATTTGCAGCGTCTCACAATTTTTGCGAGAAACAGCTGAACCACTCAACGGCCGTTGAAAACTGCCGTGTAGCACCGTGACAACTCTATCGAGTCGATGGAACTGCGGCGTTTCGACGGCCGTCGACTCGAGGGCCGTTCAAAAGTGCCCGTGTGACACAGGTATTAATCAGACACCCGCTGCGGCAGTCTAATGATTATGGTTCTCGACTGCTTACCAAAAGGTCACGGGATTGAATCCCGACCGTGACGGCCGCATTTCGATGGAGGCGGCATGTTTCAGGCCCGCGTACCTAGATTTAGGCGCACGTCGAAAATACGAGATGGCGAAAATTTCCGGAGCCCTCCAATACGGCGTCTCTCATATTCATATCGTGGTCTCGGGACGTAAAATCCCAACAAGTATTATTATTTCTTAATCGGAAGCTCATTATGACTAGCTTTCCAAAAAAATGTGTCTGTCTCAGAAAAAAAATGTGGGCCCATCCCGATTGCGATTGGGAGCAATATAGCGGCTGGCGAAACAGCGAGAGTGCGAGTGCTGAAAAATTACTCTCCCAGCCGCGGTAACTCACTAGCGTCAAGTATCCATATACCCTGACTCGCTACTTGACGCGCTAGCGTCAAGTAACGTATGGATACTTGACGTAGCGTACGGATACTTGACGCGCTAGCGTATGGATACTTAAGCCCCAACCACTGGCACGCGTATGCTCGCGTACGCTCGCGCCTACGCGTCAAAAGCGTCGTGTCGCGCCTGGTGGAGGAGGAGGGCGCGCAACCACTGGTGCGCGTCGACGCACACGCGCTCACGCGTCGACGGCTGGCGCGCAGTGTTGCTTGATCTTTTGGTTTAAAACTGTCCAAGTACAGCACAGAAGGGCGCATTGTCAATCGAAGTGAGTTGGCACGTTTTAGAAGATGTAAAGAGCGCGTTAAAATATTGATTGCGCTTCAATCACCACTGTTTTGACTTTTAAGACGTAACTGCCATCGCAATGGCCAAAGTAACAACCGCGGTATGCACAAGTAATCGACATCGGCGCGTGCGCTGCTCCCGTACTCTACTCGCTCTATTCCCGTGAACGAAAGTTCGCGTAGATCTCGGCATCACGGGGAACAGCCAACGACGCTTGCGAAATCGACAATGCTAGTACGATTGCATTATTGACGCCTGTTCACGGCCTTGTTATTAGTGGACAACAGGACATTATTTGCACAATAATGTGAGCCTTCCGGTGACGGGCTAGCAGACGCACGCGCGTAAGGGTCTTTCCTTTCTGTCTAGCCTCGCACGTCACCGGAGGGCTCGCATTATTGTGCAAATAAAAATTATCATTATTATAATCATCCTGTTCATGAAAATGGTTCTGCCCTTGTTGCTGCTAAAAAGAAGCGAACTGGAGCGGCGTAGCCCGCACCGTCGATGGGCTTGACGTTGCCTCTTGGCGCGTACTTTAGTTACGAAAAAAAAGAAAAGAAAGGAAAATGGACGTTTGCTGCGCAGTCTAAACGAGGTGCCCTAAAACTTCGGTGCATAGCAACTATATAATGCGTTTTACATTACCAAAAAGACGGCTTTCCCACGTACCACGGGTGTCACCATGACTAATATTCGAGCTACCTAATGTGCGTTACAGTTTATTACATGGGACAACATTGAAGAGTTTGAATACTGGAGCAGCC
This sequence comes from Rhipicephalus appendiculatus, assembly GCA_030522465.1. Taxonomy (NCBI): domain Eukaryota; kingdom Metazoa; phylum Arthropoda; class Arachnida; order Ixodida; family Ixodidae; genus Rhipicephalus; species Rhipicephalus appendiculatus. The sequence continues at coordinate 30,130 of JALIZH010012049.1, forward strand.
ATAGATACTAACTCAATTTTTTTCAATAGCGTGGAAATGAGAAACAAGCATTTCTGGAAACTCCCATTTACTTAAGTCCTTCTAACAACAAAATACAGGTGAACTGTAGCACTGCAAATAGGGCTCGACTTTCTTGTTTTCACACAAATGAACAGGCACTGTTCACCACAAAATACGCATCGATTAAATATTTAAACATTTTGTTCTCAAGCCATATATGCTTCCAGGCTGTGCACAAAACATACTCAGATACCTGCTTATTGTTTTCTTGCACAGCTTGATGTTTTAAGAAAGACAATCACGTCTGTAAAACAAAGCAAAAATAATTTACCTATAACATATTATACAGCATTTGGTTCATGTAGTGGGAGAGTGCAAGAATTTTTTTTTCTCTGAAATAAGATAAGGGCTGTGATGGTGTCGATACATTGCATAATTCTTGCTCAGAATGGCTCAGACAATGAATGTGTGAGCAGAGCTTTTGGTGAAAATATCATAGGGCCTATCCTGTTCCAGAAGCTTGTAACAACGAAAAGAACTTTCTAAAGGAGTAGCATTCAGGTTTACAGATCACCAGGTTATTATCATGAACATGTTGGTGCATCCAGTGCACGTTTGCACTTCATATTTTACAGCATTCATTGAAGTAATAAATCACACCTGAAACTTCATGACGTGACAGATATCGGCCATAATGTTGAACCTCAGCACTGTATAGAAGGCTTTTGCACGTTGTCTGTAGTCGAAATATCCTCTATCGCAACAAACCACACCTGACACTTCATGACGTGACAGATATCGGCCATAAGGTTGAACCTCAGCACTATTAGAAGGCTTTTGGACGTTGTCTGTAGTCGAAATATCCTTTATCGCAACAAACCACACCTGAAACTTCATGACGCGAGAGATATCGGCCATAAAGTTGGACCTCAGCACTGTATAGAAGGCTTTTGCACGTTGTCTGTAGTCGAAATATCCTCTATTGCAACAAACCACACCTGAAACTTCATGACGTGACAGATATCGGCCATAAGGTTGAACCTCACCACTGTAGAGAAGGCTTTTGGGCGTTGTCTGTAGTCGAAATATCCTCTATAGCAACAAACCACACCTGAAACTTCATGACGTGAGAGATATCGGCCATAAAGTTGAACCTCAGCACTGTATAGAAGGCTTTTGCACGTTGTCTGTAGTCGAAATATCCTCTATCGCAACAAACCACACCTGACACTTCATGACGTGACAGATATGAGTCATAAGATTGCAGGTGTGCACTGCGTAGAAGGCTTTCACACATTCTTGGTAGCCTAAATATCTCCTAACGCGACAAACCACACCTGACTCTTCGTGATGCAACATATATCGGTCGCAAGATTGGACCAACCTCTGTGTAGACGGCTTTCATACGGTCTAGGTAGTCTAAATATCTCCTAACGCGACAAACCACACCTGACTCTTCGTGATGCAACATATATCGGTCGCAAGATTGGACCAACCTCTGTGTAGACGGCTTTCATACGGTCTAGGTAGTCTAAATATCTCCTAACGCGACAAACCACACCTGACTCTTCGTGATACAAGATATATAGGTCATAAGATTGGAACCAACCTCTGTGTAGAAGGCTTTCACACACTCTTGGTAGCCAAAATATCTCTTAATGCGACAAACCACGCCCGACTCTTCGTGATGCTACATATATAGGTCATATGATTGGAACCAACCTCTGTATAGAAGGCTTTTGCACGATCTTGGTAATCTAAATATCCTCTAACTCACTTACAAGCTTCTTAGCTAATTAGCTGTCCAGCTGTAAACAAAATGCGTGTATATTTAAGTAAACTGTAAAACAATAGAGAAACACCATTGTTCGCATTCTCCCTATTTTATGAGTATCAGAATAGACTAGGGAGAATATGTGTCAGAATTGACAACCTGCAAAAAAAGGTATGTGCAACTGGGCATGTGCTAATGTGTAGTTGCATGGCAGAGAAGCAGAACAAAAGTCAAGAAGTGAAATAGCAGGCAACACAAGCAGCACTTAATCATGCAACTTTCTTTTTCTATCACCAAACTCGCGCACGTTCGAGCTTCTATTTTATACATGAATGTAAACGAGACCGCTGACAGCTGAATGTGTCGGCGTCGCAGGTACCCGGCACGAAATCACGTCACGCTGCTACCAACAAACGCACGCTTGTTGTTAGCTTGACAACGTACGCAAACGCTTCGGATTTGCACCGAAGCCAACCAATGTTTCAACGTCGTAAAATCCGCAAATCCATTCATGTACGTCGTCACATCACCGAAATGTGTTGGCAAGTGCGAGGTTCGCTTTCGGCAATGATGAGGCGAATGGTGATGTTGAAAACAAACACACTGCGGATAAAAACTCCAGTGCAAGCGCCACGCCATGTCTCGGGCATCATATATAGTGTCTACGTTGCAACGGACACAACGACCGTCAATTTCCTTCAACCAGAGTTCCTCACATGAGCTGGTTACACGAACTCGACGGTAGGCCTACGCTGAATGCAGACGGCACCGCTCTGAATTGACTTCGCAGTAGGCGAGGGCTCACGCTCAAGACTTCAAACCTCCGAAGCATGTCTACACTCGTTTCGAACACAGATCAAAGCACAGGAGCAGCGACACGCCGCAGTAGTCGGTACGATGTTTTCATTCTGCCGACGATCGCACTCAAAACCGGCGCAAGGGCAGCCGGCAGGCATTCGCTGGATTTGTCGGCGTCGCTCGAACTCGGCACGAAACCGCATCCCACTGGTAACACTCGCAGTCGTTCGCCGTGTCGTTGTCGTACTGGATGACGACGCGGTCACTCAGGAACGTTTTGACCGTAGTTTCCGTGCGTGCGCCCAGCACTCAGGTGTGCCGCCGAAGCATCGCCGAAGAGGCGACGGCCATTAGGCATAGTGGTCGGAGGCATCGCGGCCTCTGATTGGTTGGCGCCGCCGTACGCGTGGTGACGTAGGCGAAAATTTCAAGCAGTGCTTGACCCCTCGCGCCTCGAAGCGCCTCGTCGCGTATACCCCTCCGCGGCCGACGCTGAGAGACGCATTTGACGCGTAGGCGCGAGCGTACGCGAGCATACGCGTGCCAGTGGTTGGGGCTTTAGCGTATACGTAGCGTATACATGGCGAATACGTAGCGTATGGATACTTGACGCGCTAGCGTATGGATACTTAGCGTATACGTGGCGAATACGTAGCGTATGGATACTTGACGCGCTAGCGTATGGATACTTAGCGTATACGTAGCGTATACATAGCGTATACGTAGCGAATACGTAGCAAATACGTAGCGTATGGATACTTGACGCGCTAGCGTATGGATACTTAGCGTATACGTAGCGTATACATAGCGTATACGTAGCGAATACGTAGCAAATACGTAGCGTATGGATACTTGACGCGCTAGCGTATGGATACTTAGCGTATACGTAGCGTATACTTAGCGTATACGTAGCGTATACATAGTGTATACGTAGCGTATACATAGCGTATACGTAGCGAATACGTAGCAAATACGTAGCGTATGGATACTTGACGCGCTAGCCTATGGATACTTAGCGTATACGTAGCGTATACATAGCGTATACGTAGCGTATACATAGCGTATACGTAGCGAATACGTAGCGTATGGATACTTAGCGTATACATAGCGTATACGTAGCGAATACGCAGCAAATACGTAGCGTATGGATACTTGACGCGCTAGCGTATGGATACTTAGCGTGTACGTAGCGTATACATAGCGTATACGTAGCGAATACGTAGCAAATACGTAGCGTATGGATACCTGACGCTAGCGCGTCAAGTATCCATGCCGACGCGCCTACTACATCTTTACGTTTAAAGATCCCTAAACCTGAGATTTCAAACATGAGCGTGTAGCGTTATCATCATCAACCTTAATCATCGTCATCATTTTACTGGCCACCGCTCCGTGCCTCTCGTGCAGCTCATGCTGAGCTCGAGCCGCGAGACAGTTAGGACGGGTTCACGTGCCTGGCGGACTGGACGCCGGCAGCTGCCGCCGCTCCGTTTGGCCTTCGCTCAATAAAGTGGCGAGACAGCGGCACGGCCACGTTGGCCACCTTCACAACGACGTCTCTCGTCTCTGTCCATCGCTACAAGCGTTTGAGCAGGGACCTGGCAGATTCTGCAGAAACGTGCGCCGCGACCGCGCAGTGGGATCGCTGGCGTACCACAAGAGTTTTCCCATGTGTTTGTTGCGCCGTTTGCTTTCAACCGGCACAGATTCTGTACAATCGTGTCGCCGCCCACGCGCGAACAGGCGCCTTGCAAGGCTTCATTAGCGCTTTTCCTGGTGTCCTCCGCGGTGGGACGTCAGCCGGAGGTGCCGCCTGGCGCGGTGTGCAGATGAGCTGGATAACTTGACGCCACCCACGAATACCGTATGTATTCTTCAGCAACACGCGCTGCTCCAAAGGGACACAAAATGAATTTGTTTGTATTGATAAATTTTGCTCTGAGAACTCTAATGTCGTTCATTTCACCATCTAACATTTTCGACCGAGGAGAAATTCAAGTTGAAAGTTTTATTTTTAAATTTTGCACCTAAATCTCGCTTGACGTCACGGTTTTCGAGAAAGAGAGAGGAAAACTTTATTAATTTCCGGTAGATTGCTGGGCTGGGCTGCCACCTAGGCGCTAACGGAGAGACCGTGCCTCCCGGCAGCTTTCTTGGCCTGCTGGATCGCCCAGAGTTGCTTGTCCAGGCCCGAACCGAACAGCGCAGTCCGCCAACGCGCCCGAAGGCCTTCATTGGAGGCCACTACCCGAGTATTGCTTATTAATGCTGGACATGCCCATAGGATATGGTCAAGAGTGGCTCTGGTAGTACAGTACTGGCATAGATTAGTGCTATATAGACTTCGGGATATATGTGGTGCATGATGACGGGGTTCGTGTATGTGTGTGTTTGTAGCTGCCGCCATTGAACGGACTGGGACCGATTAAGCTTAGGGTGTGGCGGAGGGTACTCCCGCCTTTGCATTTGATAGTGTTGAGTTATGTCGCAGAATTTAGTGAGCCGATCGTCCCATTCCCATACCGCCGCAGAAAAGTCCGTTTGGGTGGCTGCTTCGTTTAACGCGGCTCCGAACGTAAGACCCTCGAGCCACGTTGTGCGCCACTTCATTCGGACTGACCTCCGGGTGACCTAGGGGCCTGTGGGCAGGGAACCAAAGGATGTGCACGCATTTGTCCGCCTCGCGAATTTTGCCTGCATTAAGGATCCGCAATGCCTCGGGGGAGATTCTGCCACTGGCGTAGTTTCGAACTGCCGTTTGCGAGTCGCTGATGATATATGAGGCGTTCGTGTGGGCTATGGCAATCGCGATAGCCACTTCCTCCGCCGTATCTACGTGTCTTGTGATGATTGATGTGCTGCTTTGGCATTGTTGTGTGGTCTACGACAGCAGCCGCGAAGCAGTGACGTTCCCAATAGCGTACTGCATCGCCAAAGACCGCCTCGTGGTTGCGACCAAAAATCTTGGACATGGCTCTGGCTCTACTGACACGTCTGCCCTTGTTGTGTTCAGGGTGCATGTTTCTTGGTATGGGCGGTACTGTGAGCTTAGCACGGATAGTGCGTGGTATGTCGTGTTTGTCCCAAGTGTATTTTTTTTTCGTATTTTGGTGACATTGACTCAACGAAACTTTCTGAAACTTGGTACGTTAAGTATACGGCCCTCTCGGAGGAAAATATGCTTCATTTTCACCGATTATGGCGAAAAAATGCAACAGCTGTTGCATAAAATGCAGGCAGTGTTATCGACTGTGGGCCCCTGTTAAGGTACGCATTAGACATCAAATGCCGGAGGTGAGTGCCCAGAAAGTAATGCGCAAGAGTTCGCGCGGGGAATTCATCACCGTGTAGAATGCGCAACAGGAAGCGCAGTGCCAGCAGCCGGCAGCGAATGGGCACCGAACAGAAAGCGAAGCCTCCCTGGGAACGCTGCTCTCTTAGGGCCCCACGAGAAACCAACTCAATGTCACGTGACCAAAAAGAAAAGAACACAAAGTCGACTGCAGTGATCGCACGAGGCGCAATGGCGACTGCGCCACGTGACAGAGGTGCCAAGTACTACCACGAAATACGGTCTGCATGGGGTATCTCCGCTCGAGAAGCGGAAAGTCAAAATCCTGTGCGTCCTGAATTCTTTGTCTTACTTCTCGAAAATGGTTAACTAGAAATATCATAGTAGTTGTAAGGAATACCTGAAATGCAAAGGGGGGTGTGTCCGGTTGAATAAGGGAAACGGAGCTAACTAGTTCGGAGAGCCAATGAACAACTATCGGGATTTGGAAAAATTCCGTGCTGCACCTGAATAATTACCGTACTCAAAGATTAAGCGTAGGTTATGTGAAAGACTATCTTCATCTGACAGGTACACGGTCATGCCGTCAGCAAATGCTGTGTGACAGAAGGTTCTTTGCCAGAAGGTTGTGACCACTGGCGTAGCCTTTGGGAAGGAGTTCAACGCATCCCCCCCCCTCCCCCCCTTCGAAAATTTTTAATTTTGCATATGTGTAAATGCACGCACTCATAAGACACGCACGAACCCCCCCCCCCCCCCCTCCCTTCGAGAAAAAAATCTCTGGCAACGTCCCTGGGTGGAGCTATGAGAAATAAACTATTGGAAACTGAATCTCTTTTTCTTGCCAACATCTCTGTTCGTTAGTGAAGAGGTTATAGAACAAGTGGAACGATAGTTTCCGATTTCGGATAGCTCTGTCTGTGCTTATCAGTCTATAACGGGCATGTTTATTAGCAATACTGTTTACTGTATCGTAATAATATTTGTGGTTTTACGTTCCAAAGCTAATATATGATTGAGAGACACCGCGATGGAGGGCTTCGGAAATTTCGACCCCTTGGGGTTCTTTAAGTGCACCTAAATCTAAGCACACGGTCCTCTAGCACTTCACCATTGAAATGCAGCCTCCGAGGCCGGGATTCGATCCCTCGACTTTCGGGTCAGCAATCAAGTACCACAACCACAAAACCACCGCTGCGGGTAAAACACACCGCTTCCTTGTCTCACCCCGTTGAGGACGTTTAAAGATGCGCTTTTTGTTAGGAGCGTGTTATATCTGAGTAAACACGACACTCAGTGCGTGAAACGACACAGACGTCGGTAACAAATTTGGAAGGGTTTTTTCCTCGTACAGCGGTGCACAGGAGTGTGTCAATGAATGCACGTGTTGTCACTGCCATATAAACTAAAGAAAGGGAAAGAAAATGGGAGTTGAAGTCATTCAAATGTCTGCGGGGAAAAAAAAGCAAAACTTGAAAGAAAGAACTGTCGTGGCTGAGAAAGCAACTCGGCGTTAGGGTGGAGGACTAAATGACTGGCACGCGTACGTCTGGTTATTGTGCAACACAACGCCACTTTCACTGGCTTGATCATTACCAGTAGCGGAGTGACTCTCCTTCACTTGATGACACGGGAGAGAAAAGACAGCCTGGGTGCTGGAGCTGAACTCGCAACTTGCTTTGAAAAAAACAAATTATTACGGCTCACTAAGGGAATAGGCCGTCTCAATATGAATAGCTCGCCGTTATATCGCTGGCACGAGCATGGCGTGTGGCTATGTTGGCTAGCAGGCTGCGGAGCGAGGGGTCGCTGGTTCGAACCCCCGTTAGGTGGTCTGGAATGACGGCGTCGACAGACGGCGAAAATCAGCAGGGAGTGTCCATATAATTGCTATCGCAATAAAACTCACAAGTTGTCTTATGCATTCGCCAAATACGACTCGAAGGCTTAAGCAATGTTCTTTTAGAGGCGAAGCTCCAGCCTTGTCTTCCGTTGTGGTCACGGTGTAGAACCGTTGCTATAGTCGAAACATATGTCAGACACAAAAAGTCACGCCGTATCCACGAAGTGAATGATGATGAGTGGGCGAAGCTCGATCGTTTTCATCCATGGCAGAAAGAGAATGTGTGGTCACGCGCTTATACTTCATGGTCATCATCGTCATCGTTATCGCGTGTAGAGGGTACATTCCACTATACTGGAACGCGCTTATTCTTCATGGTCATCAGGCGTCATTGTCATCGTTATCACGTGTAGTGGGTACATTCCACTATACTGGAACGCGTTTATACTTCATCGTTATCACGTGTAGTGGGTACATTCCACTATACTGCGTCATCGTCATCTTTATAACGTGGAGTGGGTACATTCCACTATACGTGGCTACCTACATACCTACCTACTACTACTACTACTACTACAGAGGAGGGACAGACCCACACCCTAAGGAGCTTCGCCCCTAAAAAAAAAAAGGTTTTACAATAGACTTCGACGTAGACCTAGGCTAGAGTGTACTAGAACTTTTGAGTGGCGCGAACGGAGACCGGTTCCATTGTTAGCCGCTGTCCCCTCTCGCGCGGAAAATTGCGGCGGCGCTGTCATCGCCGGCACTTGAAGAGCGCCCGCTCGCTCCGCGGTTGTCATGGTTTGTGCCTGGTGATTATTCGCGTTGGAAAAATCTATCCTGATCTGCGCAGCTCCTGCTATGCCTCCGAAGCAACGCCTGCATCATTACTACGTACCAGGATGCAAGACTTATTGCGCGTGGACTGAACAGATGCGGAAAGCTTCCCTTTCGTAATTGCTTTTTCCCATTGCGCGACGGCATCGCAATGATATGTCGAGCAGCAAGATTGGCAAATATTCCCTTAAGAACATTTTTATCGTAACACATTTTTATGAACACTGGCTCGGGTTTTTAAATTGGCTCTTTTCAATGACCCTGCAGATGAAGAGCCACGAATGCTTCAGTGGAGAGACCTGCGGAGGTTGAACAAGCCACTGGACGTGGACTGCGCAGTATGCTAGTTACATTTCAGGCCCCGTTTCGTCTTAAGAGATATATAGTGTACTAATCGTGAAGGCGGCCGAAGTGCGAATACCTAGAGGAACGCCGAACTTGCTTTTGTACCTGAGTGCGAATTAAGACACCAACACCGAGGTAAAAGGAAACACCCGCGGAAAGAATAGCGCCATCGTACAGCTGACTTTTTTTTCTTTTTTACTTTCCTAGATGACGTTAAAAGAACTGAGGTAGAAGACTCAGAGCACGATGCAGGTGCTCACTGCGTTGGCGGACCTTCGACACTAATAATAGCACTTCTGTCCAAGTTAATGACACCGCGCGAGTTTCCAATTTTTTTTATGTGCACTTGACTCCTGCACAAATGAAATCACTACTGAAAGAGCCGTGCTATTTTTTATTGCCAAGTCCAGGTAGCGTTGAGTGCGGGGTGTGTGCGTGTGTGTGTGTGTGCGTTAGAAAAGTTGATTGATAGGTGTCGTTGGACCATCGCATGAGAAGCGACGCTCTTGCAACGAGCTGCAAGCATTCCTCTGCGTTGGGGAACGGGGTATGCGTCGTTTGTGCCTGCATATGAATTCACAAATGTGCTCAAGGAAAAGAGCCCTCTTCAGCCTCAACTGCTCAGGGAGATCGCTAAATGATAATAATATCTGGGGTTTAACGTCCCAAAACCACGATATGATTATGAGAGACGCCGCAGTGGAGGGCTCCGGAAAATACGAGCCCCTTGTCTTCTTTAATGTGCACTGACATCGCACAGTACATGGGCCTCTACCATTTCGCCTTCATCGAAATGTGACCTCCGCGGATCGAACCCGTGACCTTCGGGTCAGCAGCTGAGGACCATAACATCTGCTCCATCGCGGCGGACAAGTGATTGGAATGTGCATCGATATTTTATTAAATGTCGTACAGTACAGATACTTTAAATCTACATAGCAATTGTGCCTCCAGGACCAAATGTATCATTTTAAAATAAGCATAACGAAGGAGTGAGTCGCATTTTCTCAGGTATTTGAATAAATGATTGAATTCTCCTTTTTGCGGAGCAATTGCTATACAAGTTCCTCCGCAGGCCTTTGAAAACAAGAAATTCAAGCGACGAATGCTAAAAACTACATAGAGCAATGTGCAAAAACTCAAAGCTTCGAACAGCAGACCAATTAAGACGCTTGTGTCAAGGGGAAAGCAATAATTTAACTCTGTCGTTGCCAGCATGAAAAATCTGCTGCAGCAAACGCTGAGAGCATTCTTCTGTACAGACTTCTTTTATCTCCCAAAAATATATTTGTAAATAAAATATGTCGCTCTGTTTCCTGCGCATTTGCATCTGTGGTGCATTACAGCTTTGAGACAGGGTAGCAGTGCACAAAGTTTACCTGCAGTGTTTGCAGCGCGTGTGAAAGGATTATTCATTACTGGATACTTGAATGGGAAGTGCACTTGGAAATACCGCTGTGGCATTACTATAAATCACTTCGGCAAGTGAGCTGCGCTGACGGCGCGAACGAAAGCTACGCAAGCGGTCACGGCACGCGTTGCAGAGAAAGGCAATTATAACTGCACGTAACTCGTTTTTTATGTAAAAATTGACGTGACGTCGCGCACAGGAACCTCTAACTACATGATCGCGCGTACAAATGTCGGCGGGGGAATAAAAAGTGCATTTTACTCTCCCCTATTCATTCATTTAGAAATTTACGGTGTATGTTTTCGAACGGAAGCAAAGACAGAACACTACACGAGCATGAGCCATATTTCTGTGCGTGTCGACAACGCTCTGCGCGACAGGCTCCAAGCAAGCGCGAGAGGCGAAGTTCAAGTGCGGTTGACTACAGCGCCACCGCCAACTTTCCGCGCGCGGCGGCCCTCTCCACGACGGCCGGTCGCGCCACTCAAAATATTTTAGTACACTCTACCTAGGCTAAATATAAGCTAAAAGATCGCTGTTCCCGGCGAAAATAACCTATCGAGAAGAGTATTGATGAGTTGATCTCTCCTAAAAGGAGCCTACATGTTGAGGCTTATCAAGGAAACCTGTAACACAAAGGCACACGTGGAGCACTATATGTCCCAACAATCTACCCATACTAAAATGGGATCTTGCCACCGGTAAAATGGCGGGTTCTTGGATTCACTTTCGAGGTACGTCCTCCACTCCAGCAATTTTATAAATCCTCCTTGAATTGCCTAAGACGACTGGAAGGCGAAATAAATTTACATCTCCATATACACTTTACGTCACTCAATTTACATTATATGGGGCAACGCTCGGGCAACGTATGGTTACTCACAGATACGATACCCACAGCTTCGCCCACTCGTCGTGATTCGATTCGCGGATATTGGTGGATTTTTTTTCTTCTTCTCAGTACATATGTATTAATTCTCTTCCGTTCCCCTCCGAAAGCTTTCTGAACCTTACGTTGTTTTGCGCGGCCTCCGTGATCGGCTCACCTAAGCAACGATGTCCTGCGACGACGTCATCATGTGACGTCACGTTGTATGACACCATAGGCAATCTTTAGGACGTCACAGGTTTCACGATAACGTCCGATGGTGACGTCATCAAGTGATGATGATTTTTGGCGTCACTCATGTTGACGCTGACTTCGAGGCACGGCGACGGTGAATTTTCGGTGTTGGATGAGGCGTCTTTTTCGCCTTAAAGAAACAGTGCGAACATGAAATGTATGTAAAATCAGCCAATGTCCTAACGCTCTTCTGGGTGGAGCACAGCCTTTGGTCCTCCTGCGTGACTAGACTAAATGAGTAGATTGCCATGCTAGCAGAGTTCGGGGGGTGCGTATAGGTCCGTACTTCGCTCTAGTGATGCAATTTTGTGATGCATTACCAGAGCAGAGCTCGGTCATACACTGGTAATGAACATTTCAATTGTGCCAGCAAAAAAAAAAAAGATAATAATAAAAACGCTGCTAAGGAAAGCAGTTCGTGCAAAGACGAATACAAGTCCCTCGTCGAAACATTGGTCCCGGCGGCCACGTTCCTTGCTGCACGATTTCTCCTCAGTTCAAATAACAGGTACATAGCAGCGGTTAAAAGTGCCGAGCGCTACTTACTGCCCAAGTGTCTGAGCAGTGCTGTAGCATCTGTGTCTACATTTTTTTTTGCTGTTTATATCCTGAAGACTGCTAATTTTTAGACTATTCCTCTGTCCCTAACGCTTATACCTCTCATCCGGTAGTTTGGCCAAACTTGTTTCCGCGGCGATATAGGCGCGTCGATACACGGTCTGCTGCTCGGAGCTTTCCGTATGCACGCGTAGCTCCGAGTTTGTTTGTACAGAGCTGGCTTTCTGCGCCGCGGCTTCCTCGCCGACCACGTTACTCAACTTAGAACGCGTCTGGAGTTCCTTACGCGGGCGCGGGCAATATTGCTATACAGAGGCCAGCTCTAGCGCTGTTCGCTTCGTGTATGTATCTTAGTCTAAAGATTGAGGGCACTCAAACACATGCGTGTTTATGTATATATAGATAACTTTAATTAGGAAACTCTGTGTACGCGCATCCCAGACAGCCAATAGAAAGTCTGACCTTACGCAACCCTATAGGCAATAATCTGCTCTAAGCGAGAGCTTGTTTAGCCTCCCATCATGCCCGGGATGAAGATTCAGGTAAAACCAGAATACCACAGCGCTGATAAGACAGGGACCACAGAAGGAGGACGGGACGTGCGCAATGAACGTAACAAACCAAATAGCCCAAAAGTATGTTCTCCGGAATGCCAGTTGCGTAGGAACAAGTCGCTGATATAGAATCCAGATAACCTTGGTTTGAGCAGCGGAACTTGATACGAGGAATAAAGAGAAGACAGACACGGACATCGCTGTACTCACAACTTCAGTTGTTTGTGTTTCTTATTGTGTTTTCTTTTTATGCTTCTTGTGATAAACCTTCCAGTTTCGAGTAAGCGTTCGTTGTGTCCACTTCTTCGTCCTGTTCTTTGCGCTGCTTTAACCAATACCAGTTCCATATCTTATTTTTTTTTTTGCAGCATCAATTATACGAACTCTCAATGTACCTCCCCAACGACTGTGCCGCCGCGCTGCCGTCGCCGTGCTGTCGTTAACGTCGAAGGCGCATGCGCGGATGGATGCGCGCCGTCGGAGAGAGTGAGGGGCGTTTGGCAGCATACACGACACCCGCTCAGTGTACGCGCGCAACCGTCGACATTGTTCAATCTGCTCGGTGTTCTACCGCAGTGCACGCCACTGCTCCAAATTTCTTCGAAAAAAAAGACTGCTATAAAATCGTCATGTCGGGCAAGGTGTCACGTTCACGGGTGTAATAGTGCGTGGCAGAAGCGTAGAATCGTGTCAGGCGTCACACTATCTGAATTGCGTAACGAGTGATTGATCGAAAGCTGCGATCGAACCCATTGCAAAGGGCACCTCCATCATCAGCCACAGTATTAAAGAAGCGTGCAGCCCCTCACGTGACAACTCAAGCTCCTATGGTGAAGCAGTGGTGGTGAGGGTGATGATGATGATGATGATAAAATAGCCACCCCAGATGGCTTTCGCTTTCTAGTCATCTTAGGCAACTAGACCATGCGAGCATTTTGGCGAAAGAATGCAAGTCTCACCAAGTGCAAAAATTTACCGTCGGCGTGAACACGAGTGATGTAAAATATCATCATCATTTGATGACGTCACAGTTCTCCAAATTTGTAATGTCATCATGACGTCTGTATGACGTCCCACAACCTGATGTCACATGTACGTCATCACTACAGGCCGGATTTGTAGGCATTAAGAAGCGACTTTTAGGCGCCAAAAGTAGGCAGGCAAAACAACGTTTCAGGCCTCCAACAAATGCGCAATAAATTTTTACATAAATACAAATAATTTCAAATAAAGACGCGCGCGACCTGTGTGTACGACAGGAAAATAAAAAATGGAATTTATGATGGCACAAATGCGCCGGCAGTTGCACATAGCCACGCAATTGTCCTTTTTCCGGCACGGTTCGCAGAGTGTACGGTCTCTCCGTTTATCGTGTGGCATGATGAGTCAAGTGTACACTGTCGAATCAACGCTCTCCCGGGCGTCTTTCTTTTCGGCATTGCTGTGAAAGGCAGAGCAGGAGTCGGACTACTAAAAGACCAGAAGGGAGGGATGGATGCCTCCTATTACCCGGGTCCATTCGCGCAGAGCTATTCTCTCCCCCCGTTGGTGAACACCTTAAAAAGTAAATTACGAACAAAACAGGAGCCGCGTGCACATCACATTTTTTACTCTTTCTTTTTTCTCTTCACTCTCTTATCCCCTGACGACTCTCCGCAGTTTTACATGCGCCAACTGTTCGCACCATGTCAGCGCGGCAGCGTATATGCCGGCCGGCGCGTCCCAGTTCACTGCTGCTAGCGGTTCTTTTCCAGCAGTTGGTTGAACCAGAGGACAAGGTTAAACCCCTTAAAACCCTGATAACATTAATAATGGTCTCAAACTGCACCTAAAAGCGAAACTTGGGGCTATATAGCGTTCACATTGGCGATGGATTTGGAAAAAAAAAAAGCATTTGTAGGCATATATATAGGCATTTAGGCACAAAAGCACAGATAGGCATTTATAGGCCCTATAGAAACACTATGAGAGCCCTTCTTAAGTTCTAATTCATGCTCATATAGTACAGCGGCGCGATAGGAGAGCAATGAACAAAACAGACATTTGCCTACACTCCTAATCGTGTCCTGGATAAAGTGCTAACTATAGCCAGGAAACCAGACGAAAAATGCGTAGTGTCCTGGCTATAACTAGCACCTTAAGCCGGACATGATTTAGAGTGTAAAGTTCGCTCTCTGCTCATCACATGATATCGTCGTTTGGTAAAAGTAGCGCCCATCACGGAGGCAGTGCAAAACTGGTGCAGAAAGCTTGCAACGCCTCCGGTCACGGAGGCCTTGCAAAACCGCATTAACTGCAGAAAGCTTTCGGAGGTGGGCGGAGAAGGATCACTACATCGATTGAGAAGAAAAAAACTTGGACACTTTGTAAATTCCAAAGTGTGTTCGGCAAAAGCCTGTGGCAATTCCACTGACTATGCCATGTCTTTTTTTTTTTTTTTGTGGGCGCAGTGCCATCACGTGGTTGCAAAGAATGTGAGGGTGAGAGGCCACAGCTAGCACCGCTCCAGGGCACGGACGGGCGTCGGACACCGTGAGTATGAGACTATAAAGGCTTTCGCCTTAAAAGAATGTGGCTTTCGCCTTAGAGTCGCCTTAGGCGAATGCATAAGGAACCCTGTGAGTATTTCTTTCGGTAGTCCGCCTCGGTGGAACAGTGGCTACGGTGCTCGGCTGCTGACCCGAAGGTCGCGGGTTCGATCCCGGCCGCGGCGGTCACATTTCGATGGAGGCGAAATGGTAGAGGCCCGTGTACTGTGCGATGTCAGTGCACGTTAAAGAACACCAGATGGTCGAAATTTCCGGAGCCCTCCACTACGGCGTCTCTCATAATCATCTCGTGGTTTTGGGACGTAAAACCCCAGATATTATTATCTCTTTCGGTGGCTGTATGTATCTCTTACGGGGTGACGTCTCTATTGCTTGTTGTACTCTTAGCACAACGATACTGCATGCGAAATGAAGACTGCTGAGCGACCCATCTTGATCAGCTGTAGCAGCTCGGCCGTGGTTCATTTGTATCGCCAGTCGTGAGGAATAATGCACTACTGCGCTTTCTGTGCGCTAGAAACGTTGTACGAGACAAACGGCACACGGTCCACGTGCCGCCGCGCAATCATAATCAATGCGGAGCCGTCAGAGGAGTAACGCTGCGAAAGTGGTCTCGCTTGCGAGACGTGGCAGAGCAAGTGCATAGTGCGCAAACAGAGGCGGGTTTCCTGCTGCTCGTGTGGATCATTACTAACGCCGTTCGCTTGTTTCTTTTGTACTCCATCGCACGAGCTCCATGCGGTTGAGAGAAATCTATGGATACCGTCGTGTGACTAGAAAGACATAAAATGGTACATGGTCAATATTATGTCAGTGCTTAGTTACAAAAAATATAAACTGACTTAGACTTCTGCAAACAAATTTATTTTCTGTGCTGTGGATATATGTTCGCGACTGTAAACTCCTCCATTGTCTGGTCTCTTCCTGAGGATGAATCGAAGCGTTTCGACCATTCCAATCAGCTGGCTGTCGCTTTTGGAACGCTGTCGTTTTGGAACGCTGGCAACTATGGAACGCCGTGAGGGTGCGTTCCATAGTTGCCAGTTCCGCTTACAATAAGCGGATACGGGCTTCTTTGTTCGTCGAGTCGCTTGTACAATTGTTTTGTCGCTTGTCGCATTTTTTGGGGGGCTTTTTTTGCATTTTACTAGCAAATATAGCTATTTTAATGGTCATCAGTTCACCAATAACGCATTTGTCGTTCACTAATAGCGCGTTTGCCGATGACTTTGAGTAGTTGAGTATTGAAGTCAAACATAGGTTGGGGCAATCAACAAGAAATGTTAATCATGCACTGACAAACGTTCATTCAACCGAATGGGGACTACTCTGGAGACAATGTTAAAAGTAAATATCCACTTTCGTTCATAGTTGCGCATATTTTCGCTGTGCAAAAAAAAAAAAATAAATTTCTACTCCCTCTCCCGTTCGTATTTGAGGGACATTTTTTTTATTATAATTAAATATAGTCTCAAAAATGTGAAATTTCTGTCTTTTTCTTTTTCTTTTTTTTTTGGGGGGGGGGGGGGGGGGGGAGCGGGGGAAGGGGGGGGGGGAGGAGTCGTGCTGCATTTTTGTTTAGCTTGTTTTTTACGATTATTTGCTTGTTAGCTCGGTAGCATTTGGCAACTCTGGTGCGTTCCCTTGCTAAATTTACCTCCGTGCTACCAAACTTACTGAACGTCGCTCCCGTTTCAGGGAAACGCGCTTATCATGCATAACTTCAAAATTGACGCAGTGACCCACAATATCTCAAAGCGTGAAATATAGGCGGAACCGTACTGGCAATTTCAAGCATGTTTGGATTTGTTGAGAGCAGACCTGAGTGTAAACATTCAGATAGAACTTGCTATTGCCTGACCCGAGCATTAGCATGCTCTCTACGGCACATAGTGAGACCAAATCATCGTCGTCGTCATCATCCCCATATCAGCCTTTCTTATGTGCACCGCAGAACAATTCCTTTCTCGGTGATCTCCAACCCACGCTGTACTTGACGAGTTGATTCTATTTTATGAATGCAAGTTTCTTTATTTCGTCGCTCCATAGCCCGTCATAGTCCTCTGCCGCACTTTCAATCTCTTGGTATCCAATTTTTTTATTTTTTTTTCTAAAGGCTGCCATTAAGCATAGTACGGCGCGGTGTCATAAATACACGTACAAGTTTTCTTCATGCAGGATCGATTATCTCTCCTTGTTTGTTTGTTTGTTTGTTTGTTTGTTTGTTTGTTTGTTTGTTTGTTTGTTTGTTTGTCCCTGTTCATTTGGCTCGTACCCACTACGGGGGATTGGCCATTAACCGGCGGTTAATGAGGGGAATAATTTAAAATTTTGTTTGAAGAAAATGAATTAACCAGTCAGAAATGGAATATAGAATTGTTGATTATATTATAGATTGCTAACAAATTAGTGAGAAGTCCAAATTAATAAATTTTGATCGGGAAAATCTTAACACGGGATTCTTCTTGAGTCTCTCAGAAATTCGCAGACGGCAATGCAGACGTTCCTGTTGCTGTGGCCCAGAGAAGAAGCCCCAAGGGAAAGAATGTTTTCAGAATTGAGAGAAATTCCTAATTTTCGGAATAAAATTTCGAGATCTTTTTTCCTGTGGTTAACGAAGCGGCGGCAAGAAATTAAAAAGTGTTCGATGTTTTCAGGCTCTTCACAGTAAAAGCATAAAGGAGACGGCACCTGACCAGACCTGTATAAGTAAAAATTAAGAGGAGGAATCCGGCATCGAAGTTTTGTGATGGATACTTCCAACTTACGAGTGGGGCACCATTTGTTATCCCAAGAAAAGGAAAGGTGACCATATTCTTGACCTGGTAACCTCATTTTCAAGGAGTCTTGAAGTAAAGTATATTTTCGATATCTGGATTCAGTTATAAAACCAGTATCAGGTACAATGGACAATACAGGACCATTAAGAGACCACCGAGCAAGTGCATCTGCCATCTCGTTTACAAATATGCCACGATGGCCTGGCACCCATACCAACCGCACTGTACACAAGTTTTTAGGGATAAATGACGCAAATGCATTCCAAATTGAAGGCTCGGAAGGAGACGCTGTAGCTAGAAATTTACATACAGAGAGCGAATCAGTGAGTACAACAACCGCCGAATCATTTTCTGAAAGTTTTCGAAGGGCTAAAATAATCGCGAGGAGCTCTGCTTCAAATATGGGGGTATAATCCGGAAGACGCACTGAGAATGACCAAGATAAAGCCTCTGAGAAAATGCCTACACCCGCTTTCTCTTCACTCATGGATGCATCGGTAGCAATTACATTGCCAATACCCAGTTGAAGTAGATGGTCTTCTAACAAGCCTATTAGGTATTTAGAAGGAAGAAGTTTGGAATTTGAAGGGAATATATCATCAAATTCAATTTTTGTGCTTGCCACCGAGTCATTTGGAACGATGTCACGTATGTTAACATTTAACGGCTCTAGTTGATCTTGAACAAACAATATTTGAGGCCTATGTACCCGAGACCATGGCTCATTAAAAAATGCTCTTGGTTCAGAAATGAATATAAACTCTGATCGTCTCAGTGAAGATGAGTAAATTTTTAAATATGTTTTGACAGTGAGAATGCGGAATCTGCAAGCTAAAGTGGGGATTCGGGCTTCTTGGTATAAAACACTGTTCGCAGTAAATTTCGGCACCCCCCAGACAACTGCGAAGAGCCTCTCGCTCTACAAGAGCCAGGGGATTAATTTTGTATGCTGGTCCCCCCCGAGTATAAAACGCACCCAAATTCTAGAATCGGACGAACATACATACGATAAATCAGAATTAGAGTGTCCCTGCGTAGACCAGTGGGGAGTCGACCAAGTTTATGAATTATTCCAACAGCACGAGTTGCCTTAGATTTAATATATGCAATATGAAATCGCCAACTTAGTTTTGCATCGTAAAACACTCCTAAATATTTAACGCAGTCATTTTGGGGAATTACCTCTTGTCGATACTGAAGAGCAATGCTCACTGGCGAGTTCAAAGGAAACACAATCACTGAACTTTTGCTAACGTTTAGGGTCATTCGAATCTGTTGAAACCATGAGTCTAAAGTTCCTAAATATGATTGTAATGCTGCATGCAGTGAGTGTATATCACATGCAGAGGAGAAGAATGCAATGTCATCTGCATATATATACACTTTGACATTATTATGAGACGGAACTGAGCTTAATAAAACATTAAATAAAACGGGAGAGAGGACGGAACCTTGAGGGACTCCTCTGGACTGATGATATTTTGGGGAAGATAAGCCACGTTGAGAGCAATAAAATTTCCGATCCTTTAAAAATTCATACAGCCAATTAATAATATATCGCGGGAAGTTTAAGTTTTCTAATGAATTGAGCAGGGTGACGTATTCTACACTGTCGTATGCCTTGGCCAAATCTAGAGTTACTAATGCTGAGTAGTGCCGCCTGTGACGAGCAAGCTTAATACGTTCCTCTAAATCAATATGTGCATCCCATATGGAACATCCAGTTCTAAATCCAATCTGACATGGGCTCAATATTGAGTTATCTTCTATGAATTTGATGATTCTAAGGCATAATACTCTTTCAATTAATTTGACAACATGCGACGTTAATGCAATAGGTCTTATGTTATCGAGATGTGCTCCTGCTCCTTGTTTCAGCCTAAGCTGCCCAGGT
>JALIZH010012050.1:0-56548 GCA_030522465.1 Rhipicephalus appendiculatus
GTATTGGGATTACATACACAAGGTATACCGTACTTCAGAGGTCTCAAACTCACATCACCTGCCGGGCCGCAGTCGCCATATTTAGCCCCACAAAGGGCCGGCACAGTGAATAACTGAGAAGCGGGGGGGGGAGGAGGGTGTTTGAGCAAACTGTAAGCTAACATTGCCAATTTTACAGGCGCCTTTTCTCATACTTGATGTATGGGTCATTTCTAAAGGGCATTGGGCGTCACGTTTCGAGAAACATATCAGTACCGATCTACAGAATGACTAAAATCTGGACACCGATCTTGAAGTATAAAGCTTTTGTTCCGCAGTTATGTTTCAACAGAAGGTGACCGCATGGGTGCCTCACGAAAGAAATGCTGAAGACCAATCGCGTCTGGGTAGCTTACCCACACATAGCGTTATTAATCATGATAGGCGAGAAATAATGCGAGCACCATTTAGCTATGTCATGAACAGTCACAAAATCATAAAGCCAGCCGCGGGCCGCACGCAAGAGTCCGGCGGGCCGCATGCGGCCCGCGGGCCGCGCGTTTGAGACCCCTGCCGTACTTGAAAGGTTTAACTCCTTGCGAGCACGGTGCCTATTGTACATTTTCCCGTAGCGTTTGTTCGATCGATTTCTTCAGCTTATACCACCCATCACGAGACAAATCACCCCGATGAGGTGGTGTTGGCAGCGCAACCGAAAACTCTGGGCGAGTGCAGTGTCGGTGTATTATCTTAATTCCAGTCCGCAGTGCTGCTTTGTTAAACAACTGAAGGGAAAGCGGCATCGGCACTGCTGATGGCTGGATTATTTTCATGGCGTGTACTTTAAAACAGTCAAGAGCCAAATTTTGGCTGCGGTTGTGCCGTCAGCATTTTCCTATTTTCAGAGAGAGAGAGAGAAACGAAGGAGAAATGCAGGGAGGTTAACCAAGCTGAGCTCGGTTGGCTACCCTACATGTGGGGTGGGGTAAAGGGGGGACTAATAGATAAGATAGAGAAGAAAGAAAGAAAATAGAAAAAGAAATCAACAGTTAGTGAGACCACACACAATGTAAACACGCGCTGGTAAAAATCACAGACGCTCGTGAGTGCGGTCGCCTTCAGGTAGCTCAGCAGGGGCTTTCGTGGCCTTGTACATGCCCGAAACCATGGGCCAAGGTCCTAGAATCTTCTTTTCGGACAGTAGTCTTGTATGAAGACGCATTTTCAGAAGCTTGTCTGGTGATATGGCGCTACCTGAAAGCACCGCCCAAGCAAATATTTGCGTTATATCACTGTCGATAGCTTAGCAATGGCAAGGAGATGAAGTGCTGCTGGACAAGCTCTACGAAAACAGTTTACAACAAAAGTTATGCCAGCAGCGTGCTCAGTATCAGGAAGATATTGCAGCAGTGGGGTGTTGTAGCCAAAAATATATCTTCATGTACATTCACGCCTGTGCATGCGTCTGTGTAGATAGATAGATAGATAGATAGATAGATAGATAGATATCCCACTTTGAAGTCCTTTTTTAACACTAGACAAATTGATGCGCTTAGAGATCTATTTCTATAACAATCTGTTGGTAATCACACGCATGCTGGCATTTTGTGATCTGTTCTCTACTTTTCATCGTTAGCAGCACCTCGCCCAAAAGCGTACCTGCTGCTTTTCATTGCAGGAGCAAATCAATCAGAGTCGGACTAAGTCCTAAAGTGAAAGCAAGCAACCCAAAGTTGTATGCAACTCTGCAAACCTAGCAGAAACATAAACGCTCGCTTGTAATGCTTAACGTCGTGAAGCAGCCTTTTAATAAAGCGTAAATGTTACGCTGCTATTTCTGTCTGCTCACACGGTGTTGCTATATAGCACCAGGGTTGCCAGGTCGAAACGACAATAAAATAGACAGAAAGTCGGAAAAATTTGCCAAAAAGTAGCTAATTCAACCAAGACATCATCATCATCATCATCATCATCAGCAGCAGCAGCAGCAGCAGCCTGTCTACGCCCACTGCAGCGCAAAGGCCTCTCCCATGTTTCGCCAATTAACCCGGTCATGTGCTTTCTGCTCCCACGTTATACCTGCAAACTTCTTAATCTCATCTACCCACCTAATTTTTTGTCTCCCCCCTCACGCGTTTGCCATCTCTTGGAATCCAGTCAGTTACCCTTAATGACCAGCGGTTATCCTGCCGACGTGCTACGTGCCCGGCCCATATCCATTTCTTCTTCTTGATTTCAGCAATGATATCCTTAGCCATCAAAAGTAGCTAAAAGAGCCAAAATAACTAAATTGAATAGCTTTCCGGCGGAAATGCAAATAAGCACAGCAAAGACCTTTCGACATCATAATTTCTGAGATTAAAGCATAAGCTGTTGACTTGAGCAATCATTTCGTGCAGGATGACGAAGTTTCTTGCGCTGCTGCAGAAATGATATTCTTTTCACGCGTCTTTCGTGAATTTTCGTAAAAGGGTAGAGCTATCAGCGAGAACAAAAACTAGTGCTGAATGAATGGGCTTGATATCACAGTTTCTGTTATTGAAGCATAAATTGTAGTCAATTCCGCAATAGTTCTTCGCGTGATGACGGATTCCGAGCACTTCATATTTTTGAGCCTCAGTCCGTACCTAATCCTAAGAAACGAAGCAAGCAATTCTTCAGGTACCCTAATTCTAATGTCGATGAGCGCAGAGCGCCCTCGACGCGGAGCGCTTTCGGTTGTCCTGTTCACTTCTACTTGCGGCATGAAGTCACTTTCACCAATAGGTGGTCCGGGAAATGAGGCAACAGCCTTACCCGTTAATCAGACTCTTCCAAAAGTTTTTTTTTTCGTGCTTAATGGAAGCACCAAATTCAATTTCGAAGCTGGAAATGCTCCTTAATTACTATGTTTTGACACCGCATACTCGAAAGCCAGCGGCTGCGACGTCGCACGATAATTATAATTTCGTTCAAATTGAAAGAACAAAAAACTAGCGGAATAGTAGCCGAGTAGCGAAAACGTTTCTTCCCCCGCTAGAGGCCTAAAAAAGTAGCCAAATTGGCGCAAAATAGTCAAACCTGGCAACCCTGCATAGCCCTCTTTCCCGTAGCCAAGGCCTTATGCTATTTCTCGCCGGAAAGCTAATTTCGTACATTTATTGCTCCATGGTTTACGATGCTCCGAAATCGGCATGCACGCTTTAATCAATTTTCTTCAATATGAATCTCACTACCACATGTCTATGTGAAAGCTCGATATGCATCTGTGAGCGCGATTCTATAGGTTCTGTTTAACGCGTTGGTGCACATGTGCAACTCACGAAGAGTAAATCAATTTATCAGCGTTAATATGTAGTGTATGACATTGAGTGTATGACATTGAGAAACGCACAGACAACTTAGGCCTATCAGCATGTTATCGTGTTTCTCGGTGTCCCGATTTTTTTCTGTTGTTTTAACAGACATTAGGTGCAGAAGACAGGCCAGAAATGTGCTATGTATTTCCATCATCGTCAAAGGCATCCTGTCATCTTTTGCGCATTAGTTAAAGGGTTAGCGATTGACATCACGTGGCGTCTCTGCCCTAACGAACTGATGAAGACTCAAAGCGATTTCCCGTCTGGTTGCACAAACAAACGCTCCTCATGCCACTGATGCATAGACGACATCTTGATAATATGAGGACATGGTTAGACCAGTGTCGCTATATTTGTAGCCTACCAAAGTTTCGTCGGGTGCAGCAGACATCCCCATCTTCAAATGATTGTTTTGCCGGTTTTCTACGTCGTCATATGAAATGATCATGGCCATGAAACGTTCAATTTACAGGCCCAAGCGTCAAAAGATATAAATTGAGCAGCCATTGGGTACTTTAAAGGCCCACCCATTACAACGCACTGAGATATATTCTTACATCATCAGCAGCAGCACCATCCACAAATTCAACAGCGGCGTAGGTTCCCGTGTTGCCCTATGGACGCGTAGTGGGCCCTTCGCTGATTCACAAAAGAAATAATTTGAAACGGCCTATGTTACGCACACAGTCGTTCGTTTATTTACGGTTGGGTATGCACGGAGAATCGAAGGAGGTTAGCAGTTCAGAAGACGATGCGCACGAGACCCGATTACGCTATCGCGACCTACTCTCGAAGGCGAAGCTCAAGCAACCTCCAATTTTTATTTTCTTCCTTTTTTTACTTCTTTTACTTTTTTTTACTTTTCCTCTCTCTCTCGGTTCGGGGGACGATGAAATAAAAGCACATCAAAGCCTGGTAAACTTCGTCTTCATGAACACCGGTCTCCTATCGAAACGTCGACAAATAAACAGTTTTTTAGGTGCGCATACCTTTTTCCTATGTGTTCTACGGCAACCGTGGACAGACTGACTCGTCAGAAACTACGTATACATATATATATATATACGCTTGTTGCAATATATATATATATATATATATATATATATATATATATATATATACATATCTATATATATATATATATATATATATATATATATATATATATATATATATATATATATATATATATATATATACGTGTGTGTGTGTGTGACGTTAGAGAACAGAGATACGTCGTGGTTCAGATGCCATCCATTTATTCTAATGCACGCGCACTTCTTTTTTCGTCGGCTTCTCCTACCATCGTTTTGTTCATACGTTACACTATTCCCCCTCCCCTCGAGAAAGTCTCAGTTCAGAAGGTACAAAATAACGTCGTAGTTCGCTAACATGAACAATGGCAGAGTTTATACCTAAGGGCAACACGGGGCGGTTAATCTCATAGTTCACTGGTGAGACTTTTCATAGAATCTTGTAGGGACCTTCCATGACTGAACTCAGTTTGCCGTTGTTGGGATGCCATGATGTCTCGTAAAGGACGAAGTCACCGACTTAGAACTCAATAGGAAGAAATTTCTTATTATAGATGACTTTGTTCTTATTGTGGTAGGCGATAGAATGATTAACAGCAGCTTTCCACGCTTCTTCCACAGTTTGTTCTCGCTGTTTCAGTACAGTTGGATAAGATGGAATTCCATACATCAGGAAGGACGGTGCGTAGCCGGTAACTTCGTGAGGCGTTCTGTTGTATGCGTATATTACCTCCGACAGCAGCTTAGTCCAACACTTCTGTGGTTCGTCATTGATCTTGCACTTAAGTCTGGTTACGATGGTCTGGTTTTTCCCGCTCGTTCATACCATTGCATTGCGGATGATGAGATCAGGGAGAAAGAGTGGTTGTATTCGGTTATGTTTTAGAAACTGTTTGAATTTTCCTGCAGTGAATCCTGTTCCACGATCTGAAAGGAACTTCCATGGTTTTCCGGTAGCAAAAATGGCTTTTAAGCATGAGATGTAGGCGTCGCTGTTCTCACTTTTATGAGCGAAAGCCCATACGTAGCGAGTAGCATGGTCAATAACCAAGTGGATAAACCTTTTTGATGAGCCATATTCACAAAATCCCCCAATGGTGTCCATCGCAAAAAGGTCGAAAGGCTCTTCAGCCAGGAGGCAGGGATTCAAGTGTCCCACGCTTCTTTGTTTTCGTCTTCTTGCATTTCTGGCATGTATCACAATGCCGAATGTACGTGGCAACGTCGGTTACCACATCCGGCCTATAATACCGCGGTGACAAGAGTTATAGTGTCTTCTTCACTCCGACATGCCCAAAATTTTGATGTGCGTTCTTAAGAATGGTTGGGCATAGTTCATGGGGCACATAGATCTTCCTTAGTCGTTTTCTTTTGACGATGAATACGTTGTTTTCTAATGAATACGTTAATTTTGGGCGCTGATTGCTGAATCGTTGAAGTTCATCGTGGGACAGAAGTTGAACTTTTGAGGCTCTGGAGAGTGCATCTGCTTCGACGTAGCTTATGTACTTTTGATGTTTGATGTTTGCTTCATAAATCGATAGTTTCAACGACCACCGGAAGAGACGACCTTGAGGAGTCTTAATATTCTTCAGCCACTGTAGTGCAGAGTGATCCGTTACAACAGTGAATGGACTTTCCATGAAGGTAGCAATGCCATATATGTAGGGGTTGGCGAATAGTGAAATTTCATCTCGAATCGAATTCGAATCGAATAGTGCCGAATAGTGGCCAAAAATGTCGAATATCGAATCGAATATCGAATGCAATTTGGTTTTATTGAAAATTGAAAGAAAAAAAATTGGCCGCGTATCTGCGTGCTTCGCTGCAAATGTCGTCGAAAGACGATAGTCTTGTGCAGGCCGTAATACTATGTTTTGCCTTGCCTCAGACAGCGCCTAGTCTACGTTGAATTGGCCGCATCTGGCTGGCATTGATAAAATAGAGGCAGGCGCTGCGCGAGATATGGCCGCCATCGAAAAAAAAATCACGCCATATCCACAAAGTGAACGATGTTGGAGGAGCTTGCTCGGAGATGATCGGGTAACCCGCGAATCCTCCGTACACATATCCTACCATCATATACAGACGTGAGAACGTTGTTATATGCACATTACATGCGGCGCTCGGGCCGCGAGCCCCAGCTGCTGCTCGTTGCGAGCCCGCCGCGCTGCTGTGCGGTGTTCATGGGGCCGAGCGGTAACGAAGTTTTCACTGCCTGAGCTCCCGGCGAAGAGAAAATTGCACCATCTCCCGCTAAAGGGAACCATGTGTAGATGCGAAGCAGCGGGCAGTAACGTTTACACTGGCGGCGGCGTTGACGCTGGCGCTCATCGCCAGTCATGTTCCGTGCAGGGAATTTTCCCTTTTTCAGGGAATTTTCGACAGTCATTTTGGACGAAAGGGAAAAAGGGAATCTTTGCGATATTGCAGGGAATTTTCAGGGGCGGGGAAATTTTTTTTTATAACCATCAAAAGACTGTGGACATGAGGCTTTCGCATGTCGCAATCGTTTCTGGCGCATGTAGCACGCCAAACCACAGCCTCTAAGGTTCGTTTTAGGGGCGAAGCTCCTTATGGCATCCCCTGGGCGGTTCTCGGTTGTCGATGCATCCTGAGTAGCCAGTAGCGTCTCCCTTAGCATACAATAGATGGCGCTGTCCCATATACATGCATGCAAACTGCAGTTGGGTGACGATATACTAGATGGCATCAGTGGTTTTTCGTATACGTTGATGATTAAAGATGATAGATTGCGCTGTAATAATAAGACAATGCGCTGTGACAGTACGTGATATGTCGGTTTTTCGGTTTGCCCAAAGAGGGCTGACATGTTCTAGCCATTGTGCTGTGATCCTAGCCTTATATATTTTAAATACCTTGCTTTTTTTCAGTTCGAGGCACACAAAAGTTCTGCGGTCAATTGAAAGGTTTCGCAGTGAATATATATTCTAGTCACTTCACATTTATTTATTTTTTTTACGGTAGTTTGCAGAACCGTTCCTAATCAAGTCAATAAAATGTTAAATACCCCCCACAGAAGCTTGTTTTATTTCACAATATTTAGTCACCATTATTCAAAAGTTGACGTGCTTTTTGTACAAAATGTGGTGCATATAGATACAGAGCGTCTGCTAGGCACATTAATGTACGCCACGTCACTCAGTAACAAAAAAAAAACAACAATAATAAACTTTTCTTCTTATGCAGTGGCCGTGTGCATGAGCATGTACAGCATTCCTTCCGCATCGCATACCGCTTAAAGCGAGCTCCAAGGTAGCTCCTTCGTAGTATTAAAAGCCAATCTCAGAGGCGATGCTTTGAGTTGGGCAGGAAAGAAGAGAAAGCGATGGGAAGAGCCTGAAACACGACGAACACTATATATATATATATATATATATATATATATATATATATATATATATATATATATATATATATATATATATATATATATATATATATATATATATAAACTTTTTATGTGCAGGGAAATATGCGGGGATTTTTGGCGATGTATGCGGGGAAGAATGCTGGAAATAGGGAATTTTCCGGTCTCGGAAAGGGAATTCTTCTGTCCAGGACGGAACATCACTGCTCATCGCAGCGTTGCGCAGGAGAGAAACCTGGGGAGGCGCAAAGCACGCAGTGATGAAGTGGTGTTTTCTACTGGAACATGTCAATCGCTGGTAATGGGCAATGAGAGACAGAAGACTCCGACTGGACACAGAGACCCGCAGTCCGCTTTTAGTTAACGCGCACGCTGCGAATTTTTATTGTTCAACAACGCACAGGAGAAATCTCCCACCGGCACCACCTTGGAGGTCAAAAATTGAAGGACACTTTGTACATTCTAAAGTGTGTTCGGCGAAAGCATGTGGCCCTTCCACTGACTATGCCATGTCTTTTTTTTCTTTTACACTCTCAGTGGGATAACGATCAAAGCGAATGTGTGCGTGTTTTCTTTTTTAATTTTTTACCGCGAGTCGCAGCGAGACGCGAGACTAATCTTCCTCCGTTCGCATGCGTTAGTATTTTCTCGCGCTTTGTGCATTGTGCAAACGCCATAGCGTTCCAGCGCTTAAATTGACGGGCCCTTTGTAAATTCGAAGGTGTATTCCGTGAACGCCTGTGTCCATTGAGACGGCGTCGGTCAGAATTATTGCAAACACTGGGCACAGCGAAGCTACGCAAGCAAAGAGATAGCGCTGTAGAGTTCGACGCGACCGGCGTCCGGTTTGCGCATCCCGGCGGCCACCTGGCTCCGTGCCAGAGCTCGGATGGACGGACATGGACGGACGGACGGACGGACAGAGGGACGGACGGACACCGGACGGACGGACGGACAGACGGACGGACGGACGGACACCGGACGGACGGACGGACGGACAGACGGACACCGGACGGACGGACGGACGCACAGACGGACGGACGGACAGACGGACGGACGGACGTACAGATGGACGGACGGATGGACGGACGGACACCGGACGGACGTGAGCATGAGACATTAAAGGCTTTCGCCTTAATATCCAGTGCCATATATACGGGGTGGTCAGTGAACGGTTGTGCAGCGCGAGCAGTTGGTTTTTTCAACCAAGAAACTCGCTAGCAGACGCTGCCTGCGTCGGAGTCGGGAGGCGAGAGAGGGGGGAGCGTAGGAGAGGAGAGAGAGGGGGGGGACGCGCATGCGCAGTGGGAGTGTGGACGCCGCGGGGAGGGATGCCTAGAGGAGAGAGGGGGGAGCGTAGGAGAGGAGAGAAGGAGGGGACGCGCATGCGCAGTGAGGGTGTGGTCGCCGTGGGGAGGGATGCCTAGAGAGGGAGAGGAAGTTTTTTTATTTTTATTTTTTGGAAAGGGTTTGCGCATGCGCAGTAAAGTGTACACGCCATCGCTGCCGGACAAGGCGCGAGCCTAAGAAGCTTGCCGAACAAGCTCCTAAAACATGAGCTTGTGCAGAACCAAGGGCCACTGCCAGAGGCAGCACTTCATCGTTGGCAAAGCGCTTTTTCGTGCAAATCGTCGCAGTTCATGCACAGCTTCGCATTTTCAGCACAGCCTAAAAGACACTAGGGTCTTTAGAATTACGTATCTGTGTATTTTCTAATAAAACAACAAACGACCTGATACTTACATATTAATGTTGCGCCTCAGGTATGCGTAGTATTTGCTTTTTGATCGAATATGTTCACAAGTATGAACGGCAACACCAGTTCAAGATGGCTGGGCGTTCAGAAAGTGGTTACACTTTGGCCGAGTAGCTGTATCGGGTTACCGACAGACAGACAGAAAGACCAAAAAATTTTGCGTTTCAAGTATCCCAAGAAAGACTATCGTCTTTAAAAACACAAAAATAAAGTCCGCTCATGTCCTCGAGCACAAAAAAGCGGGGAGTGACTACTACGAAAGGCTACAGATTGTCATGCAGAAATACAAGCTGTTCCACATGACCTGGCTTGAAGTTTTCTCGCGGCGATGTGACGGTGTTTCCTGCTGTTGAGAACATGCGTTCACTGGGCACTTCAGTAGCAGGAATTCGAAGGTATCGCAAAGCGATTTGGGCGATCCCTGAATACAGTGAAGCTCCATGCACTCTCCAGTATTTCAAGGGATCGTCTTTTCTAGGTATCAGCGGCTTGTTGAAGTATTTCTGAACCTCTTGGCTATAAGGTGTATGTTCATTTTGCTGGTTATTTCTTGCCGCCAGCAATTCGACAGTGTCCCAGAATGTTCCCTGGCCTTCTTTACTAGCGGAATGACTTGTCGATGGCTTCGGATTTTGAAAGTGCTGCGATGGGGAGTTCATGCGAGCGTGTCGACCTGTAATTTCGGCTTCCAGCAGCTCAGCAGCCTGTGATTGATTGAATGAGCCTGTGCAGAAAATCGATTTACACCTCGGATCACAAAGTGTCGCGAGCATCAGTTCCTTTTGGTCTGCATAAAGAGGGAACCGTGACTTCACGCTCTTCAGCAAGTTCTCGGCAAACAAAACTGCTTCATTTCCACTGCTAGTGTGCTTCATTTCCAATGCTAGTGTGCCTCTTAAGTATCTGTTCGGTCCCGTAAAGAAAAGGAATAACAGATGACATAGTTCCGTACTTCTGGCCGCTAAGATCTGTAGTCGCATCTTCAATAGGCTACATGATCTGCACTAAGCTTGCAGCAACATTCCACTCACTTGGGGAAAGGCAGCTCACACTTGTTTCTGATGTTGCTATTTCGAGTGAGACAGCATCTCTTGGCTCCACATAGCGGCTCAGCATTGCACGTTCGCTGTTCCAACGCGTGTCCACATCTTGAATGAGGCCTCTACTTGGCAGCTGCATGCGCTTCTGGCACTCCTTGAGCCGGCGAGTTGCCTGGGCGCTGTGTTTATAGTGTCCAACTAACAATCGTGCCTTCTTGCACAGCGATGAAACCATCGGCGTTTCTTCTTTTGCGTCCTTGATTGCCAGCTGCAACGTCCCAAGCACTGAATCGGGATCCATTCCATCTGACGCACGGTGGCACAGATATTCCGACCATTGTCTGTCACCACATGCACAGGCATACTGCTGAGGTCGAGAGACCACTCCTAGACAATTTCGGTCAGGCAGGCTTGGATATTCACCGCTGTGTGGCTTTCTTGCAAGTGACAGCATGCTAGGGAGAAGGCCTGACTGCGGAATCTTGGGTCATATAGTGACAGATCAGAGAGATGTATCCTTGATTTGCCCGGGATGTCCACATGTCGGGTGTGAACGCGAGCGACTCTAAGCCATCTGCTATGTCCGACGCGAATTGTTTCTTGAGTGAGTCGACTGTGCTTCGGTACAGCTCGGGAATCACACTTCTTAAAAACGTAGTTCTGTGCGGGATCTTGTAATGGGGCTGGAGGTGGCGGATCAAGTCGTGAAATCCTTTGTTCTCTACGATCTCGTACGGCTGGAGGTCACGAGCGATCATGCGCCCAATGAAGATCGTCGTTTCCTTTCTCGCGCTTTCGGACAGCACGCCTCTTCCTTTAGTCAGATCCAGCAACGTTTGCTGGCTTTTCTCCCTACGCTTCGATTTTTCCTTAGACGACTGCTGGAGTTCCAAGTACTGCATATGATGCTTGCTCCTCAGATGATTCACGAGCGGACTTGTTGTGCTTGACGGCGTCTTGAGGGTCGAACCGCACTTCTTGCAAATAGCAGAGCACGGTGTTGCTTTGTCGAAAAACGTCCAGATTAAATTTCGTTTTTCCCTTTTTCAGGGCCCTCTGAGCCAGGAGGCCCCCTTTTTCAGGGCCCTCTTGGCTCGGGCGGCTCGCTTGGATCGGCCGCCGAGACAGCTAACTCGCGCGCACTGTCTGGATCCAGAAATGAATGCGTCCACGAATGCGTCCACCCGTCCGCCACGGCCAGACTAATGTGCGAGGAGGAACTCACCCTCTCCGCAAGTCTTCACTGTGCTGTGAGCAGATGTGTAATGTCGATTCCTGAACCCCGGTGCAACCCCTTATGAAGACGGTATGGCGACGGTAGTTCACACAGGCTGTTAAGGAAGATCTTTGTGTAGTGCTGTTTTACGGCGCTTGCGGCATACGCGACCGGAACTACGCAAGAAGTCCGTGTCTAAAGGGCTTGACGGCTGTCTCCTGTGCATTTTTTACATGCGGAAATGGCATAATCTCCTTTAATATAAATATGCGCTCGCTTTTGAACCAGGGTATCGGTGAAAGTTTTAATGAAAGACCTACTATAACGACGTTAGCTTTAGTTTTAGCCGCACCAACCTTACCAATTTGCACGATTGGCCTTTGTCGCGTTTTATACATTCGTCCTGTCGAATTATTCGAAAAATCGAATACTAGCTATTCGAAAGTCGAATCGAATAATTCGATGAGGTATAATTCGATTCGAATTCGAAATTCGAATATTCGCCCACCCCTACATATATCAATTGCATCTATAATGGCAAGCCATTCTTTTTCTGTAATGGCATAATTGACGTCGTGCTTAAGTAGTTTGCGGGAGTAAAAAAATTGAAGGACACTTTGTACATTCCAAAGTGTGTTCGGCGAAAGCGTGTGGCCATTCCACTGACGGAAAAACGGACGGAAAGACCGACGGACGGACAGACGGATGGACGGACAGACGGACATCCAGATGGACGGACGGACATCCGGACGGACGGACGGACGGACATCCAAACGGACGGACGGACGGACGGACATCCGGACGGACAGACGGACATCCGGACGGACGGACAGACGGACATCCGGACAGACAGACGGCCATCCGGACGGACGGACGGACGGACATCCGGACGGACAGACGGACATCCGGACGGACGGACGGACAGACGGACATCCGGACGGACAGACGGCCATCCGGACGGACGGACGGACGGACATCCGGACGGACAGACGGCCATCCGGACGGACGGACGGACAGACGGACATCCGGACGGACGGACATCCGGACGGACGGACGGACGGACATCCGGACGGACGGACGGAGAGACGGACATCCGGATGGACAGACGGACATCGGGACGGACGGACGGACATCCGGACGGACGGACGGACATCCGGACGGACATCCGGACGGACGGACGGACAGACGGACATCCGGACGGACGGACGGACGGACATCCGGACGGACAGACGGACATCCGGACGGACGGACGGACATCCCGACGGACGGACATCCGGATGGACATCCGGACGGACGGACGGACAGACAGACATCCGGACGGACATCCGGGTGGACGGACGGACGGACGGACATCCAAACGGACGGACGGACAGACAGACGGACATCCGGACGGACAGACGGACATCCGGACAGACGGACGGACGGATGGACATCCGGACGGACGGACGGACGGACGCCGGACGGACGGACACCGGACGGACGGACACCGGACGGACGTGAGCATGATACATTAAAGGCTTTCGCCTTAATAGGCAAAGGGATGTTCCTTGTCTTTGTCGTCAGGTTGTTTCAGCACTACACCAATGCCTTCGCCAGATGCGTCACAGTACACAGTACATGGTCTCGAAGTGTCGTATATGCGAAGCACCGGTTCTTCAGTTATGCGCAGCTTCAGTTCCCGAAAAGCTTGCTCGCATGCTTCTGTCCACGTCCACTTGCTTCCTTTGTGGAGCAGTCTCGTGAGTGGGAGAGCGATGTCGCTGAAATGAGGGATGTACTGACGGTAAGTGTTTACAGTGCCGAGGAAGCGCTGCAGGTCTTTCTCTCGTTTAGGTGTTGAGAATTTGAGTATTGCAGCCCCGTTACTTTCCTTAAGTGTCACTATTCCTTGTGAAATTTTGTGGCCCGAGTATTCAATGCTGGATCTTGCAAATTGACACTTTTTAAATGCGGAGCGTTTCTTTGCGTACCGCAGGCACTTTTGTCGTTTCTATTTGTCTATCTATCTATCTATCTATCTATCTATCTATCTATCTATCTATCTATCTATCTATCTATCTATCTATCTATCTATCTATCTATCTATCTATCTATCTATCTATCTATCTATCTATCTATCTAGCCGCCTACGTGTGGGTGCTCTCGTGATTACCCCCTTAACTTGGGGTAAACCAAAATTAGTATGGGAGAGTAAGATGGTTTGAAGAATATGACTCGCTGATGATGACATGAATAATGTGACAATCCCGTCGGTACGACGTCAAACGGTTTCCGCCAGACACGTGGGGCGCATACCCGTATATCATGGCCGGGTACTTGCCACGGTTATGCGGATACGTGCCACAGGTGGTTGCCAGTTTATATCTACCCAGGAACGGCGAGAACAGAAATTGTTAATTTTAACGCGACAGCGTTAAGAAAAAATTACATCTATCTCCCGCTAAAGGGAACCATGTGTAGATGTGAAGCAGTGCGGGCGCTAACGCTTACACTGGCGGCGGCGCTTGAGGCTGGCGCTCGTCGCAGCGTTGCGCAGGAGAGAAAACTGGGGAGGCGCAAAGCAGGCAGTGATGGAGCAGTTTTTCCTACTAGAACATGCCAATCGCTGCTAATGGGCAATGAGAGACAGAAGACTCCGACTGGACACAGAGACCCGCACTCCGCTTTTAGTTAACGCGCACGCTGCGAATTTTCATTGTTCAACAACGCACAGGAGAAATCTCCCACCGGCACCACCTTGGAGGTCAAGATCCATTACAGCATATACGGGATGGCCAGTGAACGGTTGTGCAGCGCGAGCAGTCGGTTTTTTCAACCAAGAAACTCGCTAGCAGACGCTGCCTGCGTCGGCGTCGCGAGGCGAGAGAGGGAGGAGCGTAGGAGAGGAGAGAGAGGGGGTGACACGCATGCGCAGTGGGGAGTGTGAACGCCGTGGGCAGGGATGCGTAGAGGAGAGAGGGGGGGAGCGTAGGAGAGGGAGAGAGATGGGGACGCGCATGTGCGCAGGGGGAGTTAGACGCCGCGGGCAGGGATGGAGAGAGGGGGGAGTGTAAGAGGTGGGGGAGAGAGGGAGGCGCATGCGCAGTGTGGGTGTGGTTGCCGCGGGGAGGGATGCCTAGAGGAGAGAGGGGGAGAGGAGGTTTTTTTTATTTTAATTTTTTTGTAACTGTTTGCTCATGCGCAGTAAGGGTGGGCACGCGGCACACCACCACCACCACCATCACCACCACCACCACCGGATTAAGCTTCGCCATAAGATGCTTCACATCTAAAAATGTTGCAGTGGCTTAGCTCGGCTATGCCAGGATATACGTAGCGTTAGCAAAGGTTCAGCTGATTATTCTTAGCTTTCCTGATTGTCTAGGATTAGCTTGATTATCATGCTTACTGCTGCTCCAATGACACACACACGGTATACGTATTATGTGGCACATGTATATTTTTGGTCAACGTCAGGTTGCTTCTCTATTGCCACAAAGACGGCTTGGTGATCAGTGAAGTAACACGCTGCCGTCTCTATGGCCCCTCAAAACTGTATTCTGTTCATTCTTCCTACTCTCAACCGCTAATTGCCAGGCAACTACTTCGGCATCCGATGAGTCACGCTTCTCCGCTCTTCTGCGCCGTTGAGCAGCATTTGCGCTCTCCTTCTCCATGGCTATACCACACTGGCAAACGCCAGTCAGAAGCGCAGCGGCTCCAGCGCAGTGTCAGACGGCGACGGCATAGCAAAGGCTAATAGCTGCGCGCGCGCGCCGGCGCCAGTGCGTCTACCACGGCTACGACGTCACTCCTCTGGAATGCGCAGACCGGCGGCAGTGAGTTGCGCGCGGCGGCGGCGGAGTGCGCGGGAGATGCCGGCTCTGGTGCGCCAGCTGTGTAACATCACTGATCCTTGCGCATGCGCAGCACGGCTCTTGATGTGCCGCGCGAAACGGGTTTGGCTAGGCCAGTGTAGCTAACGCTACAAAAGTGACATCGGCAGCGTTGACCCGATGAATGCAAAGAATAAATGTCAAGGTCCCCGGAGGAATCGAACCCCAGCATTCTGCGTGGCAATCAAGTATTCTGGTACAGAGCCACAACAGGTCTCGGAACTACTTTTCAAATAGACCCTAATGTTCGTGAAACGTCAATTGTGGTTGCAGCACTGGTTATTCCTTTTTGTTCATCATGGCTTGTAACAATATTGTTGGCGATCAGGTCATGAACTCTCCTCTGTATGAAACATTTTCTTTAGAAACGGAGATCTCTTATATCATTTTGGCTAATTACCATCGTTCAGCTAGTGTCACCCAAATGAAGGCATCTCTAAATCTGATCCCCCTAACTGCCCGCCGAAAGCACACTCGCATTTGTCTGTTTCATAAATTTTTTTATCACAATCCGATCCTTCGTTCCCGATTAATCGAACCTGCTCCCTTCATTTCTCGTCGTCGTAATCATCCAACAAAAGGTCACAGTCCCCCCATTGCCACACAGTAACATATGCCCAATCATATCTCCCAAGAACTTCTAACGATTGGAATTCCCTGCCTGCATCGGTAACAAGAATCATTGACTCCATTAATTTTAAGCATATCCTCAAAACAATCATTACCTAATTACCGCCTCTTATGTTTTATTCAACAATTACTTTATTTTGCTTATTGCCTTTACCATATAATAAAAATAAAAATGTTCATTCCTTACTTTTAGATGTGAAGCATCTTATGGCCGAGCTTAATCCGGTGTGCAGCATGACATCCCTTACTGCGCATGCGCACACCCTTTCAAAAAAAAAATAAATAAAAAACCATCCTTTCCCCCCTCTCTCTCTTCAGGCATCCCAGTCGCGGCGTCCACACTCCCACTGCGCATGCGCGTACCCTCCTCTCTCTCCTCTCCTACGCTCTCCCCTCTTTCGCCTCGCGACGCCGGACGCAGGCAGCGTCTGCTAGCGAGTTTCTTGGTTGAAAAAACCGACTGCTCGCGCTGCACAACCGTTCACTGGCCACTCCGTATATATGGCAATGGATTTCGACCTGCAAGGTGGTGCCCGGTGGGATATTTCTCCTGTGCGCTGTTGAAAAATAAAAATTCGCAGCGTGCGCGTTAAATAAAAGCGGACTGCGGGTCTCTGTGTCCAGTCGGAGTCTTCTGTCTCTCATTGCCCATTAGCAGCGATTGATATGTTCCAGTAGGAAACACCGCTCCATCACTGCGTGCTTTGCGCCTCCCCAGTTTTCTCTCCTACGCAACGCTGCGATGAGCGCCAGCGTCAACGCCGCCGCCAGTGTAAGCGTTAGCGCCCGCTGCTTCACATCTACACATGGTTCCCTTTAGCGGGAGATGGTGTAATTTTTTTATTACGTTTTGTGAAGTTGTTAGTTGTAT
Source organism: Rhipicephalus appendiculatus (assembly GCA_030522465.1). Classification (NCBI taxonomy): domain Eukaryota; kingdom Metazoa; phylum Arthropoda; class Arachnida; order Ixodida; family Ixodidae; genus Rhipicephalus; species Rhipicephalus appendiculatus. The sequence continues at coordinate 17,131 of JALIZH010012050.1, forward strand.
TCATTTTTGTGCCTCAATCAGTTGCTACATTTGTGTGACATGTGCTTTGTATTCCTTGTTTTATTGTTGTACATTGCCCGTTCCCCTCTGAAATGTACTCTGTACCCTGAGGGTAAAATAAATAAATAAATAAATAAATAAATAAATAAATAAATAAATAAATATCATCATTGGGACTTTTAGCACCATTGAGTGCCATACGAAAGTTCGTAGTCGACGGAGTTCACATCCTTTCTTGTCGTTCAAAGACACCAGAAACGTAGTGGCTCCTCGGCATGCCCATATATGGCGGGATACAGCGTCTCGAGCAGGCCGCAACCCTCGTTTTAAATGCGAAGCATTTCTTTGCGTACTGTGAGCAGTTTTGCGTTTCTATCTATCTATCTATCTATCTATCTATCTATCTATCTATCTATCTATCTATCTATCTATCTATCTATCTATCTATCTATCTATCTACCTATCTATCTATCTATCTATCTATCTATCTATCTATCTATCTATCTATCTATCTATCTATCTATCTATCTATCTATCTATCTATCTATCTATCTATCTAGCCGCCTACGTCTGGGTGCTCTCGTGATCACCCCTTGAACTTGGGGTGAACCAAAATTAGTATATCAGGGTAAGATAGTGTGACAAATATGACTCGCTGGTCATGACATGAATAATGTGAATATCCCGTCGCGTACGTTGTCAAACCCTTTCCGCCAGACACGTGTGGCATATACCCGTATACCACGGGCGGGTATGTGCCACAGGTATGCGGGTGTGTGCCACAGCTGATGACAGTTTATATCTACCCAGGAACGGCAAGAACAGACATTAGACATTTTAACACGAGAGCGTTAATAAAACACTGACATCTGCAGCGTTGACCAGGCGAATGCAAATAATAAATATTAGGGTCCCAGCAGAAATCGAACCCTAGCGTTTTGCGTGGCAATCAAGTATTCTAGCACAGAGCCACGCCACGTCTTGGAACTTCTCTTCAAATAGACCCTAATGTTCGGGAAACGTCTATTGTGGTTACAGCGCTGGCTATGCAATTATAGAAACATTACATATGTACTCCTATGATGCAGCCGTCACGTCGAATAATGTCAATTGTAGTTAAGTGCCATCCACTGAAGTTGGTTTACGTAGCAGTGTCCAGGGCTACCATCCCCGCGAGCACAAGCGCTCAGCTTAACGCGTCTGGTGTTGCTAATACCCATGTTGCTGCCGGCATCGTTATGCAACAACTGGCAATATAAAACAAGCGACTGATGAACATATGGTGCGTGCTACATTTGTACATATCTTTAGCGTCACTTCATAACGTTTTGCTTAATGAAAAAATTGAAGGACACTTTGTGCATTCCAAAGTGTGTTCGGCGAAAGCGTGTGGCCATTCCACTGACTATGCCATGTCTTTTATCGTTTACACTCTCAGTGGGATAACACACAAACCGAATGTGTGCGCGTTTTCTTTTTTTAATTTTTTACCGCGACTCGCAGCGATACGCGAGACTAATCTTCCTCCGTTCGCATGTGTTAGTATTTTCTCGCGCTTTGCGCACCGCGCAAACGCCATCCGCGTTCCAGCGCTTAAATTGACATACCCTTTGTAAATTCGGAAGGGTATTCCGTGAACGCCTGTGTTCATTGAGACGGCGTCGGTCAGAATGATTGCAAACGCTGGGCACAGCGACGCTACGCAAGCAAAGTTCGAGCGCTGTAGAGTCCGACGCGACCGGCGTCCGTTTGCGCATCCTGGCGGCCACCTGGCTCCGTGGCAGAGCTCGGATGGACGGACGGACATGGACGGATGGACGGACGGACGGACGGACGGACGGACAGACGGACGGACGGACGGACAGACGGACTGACGAACGGATGGACAGACGGGCGGACGAACGAACGGACGGACAGACGGACGGGCGGGCGGACAGATGGACGGACGGATGGACGGAGACCGGACGGACGGACGCCGGACGGACGTGAGCATGAGACATTAAAGGTTTTCGCCTTAAAAATTACAACACAGTCACCTTCCTTTCGCATGCTTCGCATAACATCGATTCCCAAGGTGCTTGGGATCTGCCAAATTTCTTTAATGCGAACTGCATTTCTTAGTCGGGCTATGTCAGGCGCATCCGGCGTTCTCCGCGGAGGAGGAGGACGAGGACAGAGTGGGGAAAGGTCCGCGCGCCGGCAGGTGCTATCTCTCCGCTCTCACTCCCTCTCCCAATAGCAACAGCTGGGGGGCGCGCGCGCTTATCCTCGCCCCTAGCAACCGGAGCATGTGGTGTGAGAGAGTGTAGGAAAGGGTAGGTGCAGTGCTTCGCCGCTCCTTCTCTCGCCGTTCGCTCTCTCTCATCCCTGCCCCCCACTCTCCCGTCCGCTCACGCCTCACTCTCGACTGTTCGCTGGCTGGGCGCCTCTCGAGGCGATGGCAGAAGTCGGTGTCGGCGCAAGAAATGCATTCGCATTTCTCACGATTCCCTTCGGGGAGGTGGGGGTATTTTTTTAAATGCGAATGCATTTCATAGTCGGGCTATGTCAGGCATCCGGCGTCGTCCGGCGTTGTCCAGCGTTGTCCAGCGTTGTCCGCGGAGGAGGAGGAGGAGGGTAGGTTGAGAAGGTAAGCGCCGGCAGGTGTTAGATGTGAAATAAAAAATAAAAAACCTCCTCTCTCCCTCTCTCTCTCCTCTAGGCATCCCTCCCCGCGGGAACCACACCCCTCACTGCGCATGCGCCTCCCCTCTCTCCCCCTGCTACGCTCCCCCTCTCTCCTCTAGGCATCCCTGCCCGCGGCGTCCACACTCCCATTGCGCATGCACGTCCCACCTCTCTCCTCTCCTACGCTCCCCCTCTCTTCTCTAGGCATCTCTGCCCGCAGCGTCCACACTCCCACTGCGCATGCGCCCCCCCTCTCTCTCTCCTCTCCTACGCCCCTCCCCCCCCTTCTCTCTCGCCTCGCGACGCCGACACAGGCAGCGTCTGCTAGCGAGTTTCTTGGTTGAAAAAACCGACTGCTCGCGCTGCACAACCGTTCACTGGCCACCCCGTATATATGGCAATGGATCTTGACCTCCAAGGTGGTGCCGGTGGGAGATTTCTCCTGTGCGTTGTTGAACAATAAAAAAATTCGCAGCGTGCGCGTTAACTAAAAGCGGACTGCGAGTCTCTGTGTCCAGTCGGAGTCTTCTGTCTCTCATTGCACATTAGCAGCGATTGGCATGTTCCTGTGGAAACACCGCTCCATCGCTGCGTGCTTTAAGCATCCCCAGTTTTAAATGCGAATGCATTTCAAGGGGTGTGAGGGCGCTCGCATCGCGGGAGCTCGGCGGAGCTATATATGAAAAAAAAAATTAAAAAAATAAAAAAAAAAAATAAAAAAAGGAAAAAAAATAAAAAAATAATAAAAAAATAAATAAATAAAAAAACAGAAAAAAGAAACAGGCGCGGCGCCGTGCTCCCGACCGGGCTGCAGAAATTAGGCGCCTTTTTCCTTCTTCGAACCACAACCACCATATATAAATGGAGGAAGCGCGCGCGAAATGCATTCGCATTTCCTCACGATTCCCTTCGGGGAGGTGGGGGGCATTTTTTTTGTTTCTTTATTGTTGTAAATGCGCACGGCTGTTCGTCTACTAGCGCCAACGCGGACAAAACCGTTAAAACAGCGTTACCATTTGTGCCGTGTGTTTCAGGGCGACGCAACTGGATCCACCTCTTTTTTTTCTTTTTTGTTATCCAGCGGCCGTCACACTATAGTTGGTGACAGCCTAAGAATAAATATAAGCGCCGCCCACGAGGCCGCATTGCTGATATTTTGCATGCCTCCGCGCTACAAACGAAGTAGTTCCTAAACACTGGCAATAATTTTCACGCCTACAAACAATATTTTCCAATACTGCACTGATATTGAAATAAAGAAAGCAAAGCTAGATAAAAGAAATTGTGAACGCACGGCGTTCAGCGTCAGCTTAATAAAAAATTGAAGGACACTTCGTACATTCGAAAGTGTGTTCGGCGAAAGCGTGTGGCCATTCCAATGATTATGCCATGTCTTTTTTTTCTTTTACACTCTCAGTGGGATAAGACACAAACCGAATGGGTGCGTGTTTTCTTCTTTAATTTTTACCGCGAATCGCAGCGAGACGCGAGACTCATCTTCCTCCGTTCGCATGCGTTAGTATTTTCTCGCGCTTTGCGCATTGTGCAAACGCCATCCGCGTTCCAGCTCTTAAATGGACGGACCCCTTTTTGTAAATTGGAAAGTGTATTCCGTGAACACCTGGGTTCACTTGAGACGGCGTTCGTCAGAATGATTCCAAACTCTGGGCACAGCGACGCTACGCAAGCAAAGCGCGAGCGCTATAGAGTCCGACGCGACCGGCGTCCGTCTGCGCATCCCGGCGGCCACCTGGCTCCGTGCCAGAGCTCGGATGGACGGACGGACGGACACCGGGCGGACGGACGGACGGACGGACGGACGGACGGACGGACGGACGGACGCCGGACGGAGGTCGGACGGACACCGGACGGACGTGAGCATGAGACATTAAAGGCTTTCGCCTTAAAGATTACACCATCTCCCGCTAAAGGGAACCATGTGTAGATGCCCCGCAGGGGGCGTCTGCGCAAGCGGGCGTTTGCGTGTGGCGACACCACGGACCCGAGCTAACGGGGGGGTCTCGACCTCCTCCCACGCTTAGCCGTGCGTGGCTTCGCCGTGTCCGGGGAAAAGGGGGATCCTGGGGGTTGAGCCGACGCCGGGTGATTGGACCTTTAAGGCCCCCCGGCAGAGGCAACACACCCCTTTGGCCCCAGCTTCACGTAGACGGCACCCCCTGGGCTGACCCCACCCAGGGGAAATCGGCAGTCGCCTTTTCCTATCTCTCTCTCCCTTCATCTTCGTCTTTCTCTCTCACTTTTTATCTTTTCTGTCTTCTCCTCTCTTCTAGTTACTTCTATTTTTCTTGGCGGCAAGGGTTAACCTTGTGTGTTCCACCCCACCTTGGGATGCCTCACATCTGGTTATAGTGGCGGCGCACAGCTGGCGTATGCAGGCCTTCTCTTCATGTCTTGCAGCGTCCCCTTGTTGGGCTCGGTGGTGGGTGGCTGTCACCGCTGCCGAACGTAATCCATATTATATGGCTAAAAAACTTCCCCCCCCTACTCAATGATCGTTCCCTGAAAAGGGTGCGCACCGATGGAAACCTCCAACTTTTTTGAACCGAGTAAAGACAATTTCCCACGCTACCATGTGATCCACAGTGACACACCCGCAAAGCCAGTCAGAAAATTATCCCCATTCCTTGTTTCAAGATGCCTAATAGACACACTTGGACCAGGCTACAAAGCCACAAAAATGGCTAGTGGAGATCTCCTCATTGAAGTCCGAGACAAAGAACAATTTTCAAAACTGTCCAGCCTAAAGACCGTTGGTGATGTCCCCATTACTGTGTCTGCACATCGTTCAATGAACACTGTCCGAGGTGTTGTATCGGAGGACGACTTAGTCGACCTGACCGATGCTGAACTTCTTGACGGCTGGAAAGATGAGAATGTTGTCAATGTCCAGAGAATTAAAATCAGGCGAGATGGCAAGGATATTCCAACAAAACATATAATCATTACTTTTGGCTCCAGCGTTCTTCCAGACACACTTGTAACAGGATACACAAAGCTCCGTGTCCGCCCATACATTCCAAATCCCCGACGATGCTTCCAGTGCCAAAGGTACGGTCATGGTTCCCAGACATGTCGAGGCCAGCCCACATGTCCAAAATGCGGGTCTACTGAACACAGCTCTGAAAACATGCGAAAATGCACTTCACTGCGTCAACTGTGATGGCAAGCACGCCGCGTACTCGCGCTCGTGCCCGACTTGGAAAAAGGAAAAGGACATCATTGCACTGAAAGTCAAGGAAAACATTTCGTTCGGGGAAGCGCGGAAACGTCTTTCGTTCCTTCAAGGAACTAAGTATGCTGATGCGGTGCGTAAGGGGGGCAGCACCTGCATCAGCCCCAGGCAACCTCCTCTGGGCTGGCGTGTAGCGAGCCAGTGGCGGTGCCACCTGCCCCTTTGGCGGTAGCAGGTAAACCTGCTCCGCCTGCATCTAAGCAGAGCCCCTCAACCTCTGGGCTGTTGGGGCAGCGGGGTTTTCTTTGTCGACCTTGTCTCAAACAAGGTCGACAAAACTCCAAAGGCGGGTGTTCACTTCCTCAGTCGAGGAAATGGACACCAGCAAATCTCCCCGGCATCCACGACGCCGAAGGATCGAAGCATCTCACTTGAGCGCTTGAAAAAAAGAGAAAGCGACTCGAGTGGTTGCGCCTGAGAAAACCTCATAGACGAGGAAAGTACTTGTACGCAGATAACCTACACTACACTACACTACAAATAAAAAATGGATACCCAAATAATTCAATGGAACGCGAGAGGTTTAATTCGTAATTTGGATGATATCCAAGAGCTACTCTCTAAATACCAACCAAAGCTATTCTGCGTACAAGAAACACATCTAAAGTCAACCCACAAAAACTTTCTTCGACAGTATATCGTCTTTCGTAAAGACCGCGATGACGCCCTTGCGTCATCCGGTGGTGTTGCCATTATAGTGGACAAAACCATAGCCTGTCAAGGTTTACAGCTACGAACGCCCTTGGAAGCAGTGGCCGTTCGCGCTGTCCTTTTAAATAAACTCATCACCATCTGCTCGCTTTACGTACCCCCACATTACCAATTACACAAGCATGAATTTCACTCCTTAATCAATGAATTGCCAGAACCTTTACCTCGTTCTCGGCGATTTCAAAGCGCACAGCAGCTTGTGGGGTGACTCGCAGCGACGCTCGAGGTCGTCTGCTTGAGGACTTCCTCTTTTCCACTGGTTCATGCCTATTAAATAAAAAAAGAGCCCACATATTTTAACCTCGCGAACAAAGCATATTCATCCATCGATCTTAGCATTGTCTCACCCACGCTTTTACCTGATTTTAACTGGGAAGTGGTTCAAAACCCTTACGGGAGCGACCACTTCCCAATACTACTGAAAACGCCAAAAGAAAACAAATCCCCTCCACAGGCCCCACGGTGGAAGCTCGATACAGCTGACTGGGAGAAGTTCCAGTCTCTGACTAACATCTCATGGGCAGACATGTCTTCCTTAGGAATTGATGCAGCTGTCCAATATTTTACTGCTTATAATCGACGCCGCCTCACAAAGTATATCTCATGTTGAAAATTTGAGGGGCAGACGCCGAGTTCCATGGTGGAATGAGCAGTGCCGTGAGGCCCGCAAGAAACAGAACAAAGCCTGGGGCTGCTGCGCGATTCGCCAACTGCAGAAAATTTAATAAACTTTAAACAGGTCAAATCGCAAGGCCGAAGAATCCGGCGGCAGTCCAGAAGAGACAGTTGGCAGAGATTTCTCTCGAGCATCAATTCCTACACGGATGAGGCAAAGGTATGGGACAGAGTTGGTAGGATGAAGGGCCGGGAAGCATCTTTTCATCCTTTGGTAAACACACAGGGTGACTCTTTGGAAGACCAGGCTAACTTCCTGGGCACACATTTCCAAGATGTATCCAGTGCGTCACACTACTCTGAAACCTTTCAACGGCACAAAACACAAATAGAACGACAGAAATTAGAACGTAAAAGTACGAAACCTGAGGGATACAACCAACCCCTTCTGCTTAGCAGAGCTGCAGGCAGCACTTAACTGTTGCAACAATTCTGCTCCAGGTAACGACCCCATAATCTACGACATGTTGAAACACCTCCCCTCTGAAACACAAAAAACCCTCCTTTGCCTGTACAACACCGTATGGTTCTCCGGCGAGATGCCATCATCTTGGAAAGAGGCCATTATTATCCCTGTCTTGAAACAAGGCAAGGACCCATCTTCTGTTTCAAGCTACCGCCCTATAGCACTAACAAGCTGTCTATGTAAATTGTTTGAAAAAATGATTAACCGCCGTCTTCTACATTTCCTGGAATCAAACAAGCTCCTAGACCCATATCAGTGCGGGTTTCGAGAGGGCCGGTCCACGACTGACCATCTCGTACGTATCGAATCACACATTCGCGAAGCTTTTGTCCACAATCAATTTTTCCTTTCCGTATTCCTTTATATGGAGAAGGCGTACGACACCACATGGCGGTTTGGAATATTGAGGGACCTCTCGCACCTGGGGGTACGAGGCACGATGCTAAATATAATAGAAAGCTACTTGTCGAACCGTACATTCCGTGTTCGAGTAGGCAATGCCTTATCACGACCATTTGTGCAAGAAACGGGAGTGCCCCAGGGAGGGGTACTCAGCTGTACACTCTTTATAGTTAAAATGAATTCCTTGCGTATGTGCATTCCGCCCACCATGTTTTATTGTACATATGTCGATGATGTAGAAATAGGTTTTAAATCATGCAATCTCGCCACATGTGCACGGCAGGTACAGCTTGGACTGAACAAGGTGGCCAAGTGGGCAGGCGAGAATGGCTTTAGTCTAAATCCACAAAAGAGCACTTGCGTCGTATTTTCCAGAAAACGAGGGCTACACCCTTGATCCGGACATTGACCTGCAGGGTCAACGTCTACCTGTAATAACGGAGCAAAAATTTTTGGGGGTGATTCTGGATGCAAAGCTAACCTTTGTACCTCATATAAAATACCTAAGAAATAAATGTATGAAATCATTGAACATTCTGAAAGTGCTGTCACACACCACATGGGGTAGCGACAAGAAGTGCTTGATAAACCTTTACAAAAGCCTCATCCGCTCACGTCTAGACTATGGAGCCATAATTTATCAGTCTGCCTCGTCAAGCGCCTTAAAAATGCTGGACCCCATCCACCACTTAGGTATCCGGCTATCTACAGGTGCTTTCAGGACAAGCCCTGTGGAAAGCCTCTATGTGGAATCGAACGAGTGCTCCTTACACCTGCACAGATCTTACCTGTCGTATGTTTATTTCCTCAAGGTGAACGCAAACCACGAACACCCCGCACACACCACAATCAATGATTTGCATAGCTCTGACCTATTTTATAACCGTCCTTCGGTAAGACAGCCCTACGCACTTCGCGTGAGGGGCCTAGCTCAAGAAATGGATGTGCCACTCCTTGAGCACCCTTTGGCGACTCCTGCTGTAAATCTCCCTCCATGGCAGTGGCAACTTATAAATTGCGATGTATCTTTCGTAGAGGTTACTAAGCACGCGCCTGTTGCACATATCCGCCTGCACTTCCTTGAATTACAGCACAAGTACTCCTACCCGGAATTCTTTACCGATGCATCAAAATCTCAAACTGGTGTGTCTTACGCTGCGGTCGGGCCATCCTTTTCCGATGCCGGCGCTCTGCATCCCAACACAAGCATTTTTACAGCGGAAGCCTATGCGATACTTGCGGCCGTTAAACACATTCAACAATTAAAACTACAAAAGGCCGTTATATACACAGATTCCCTAAGTGTAGTAAAAGCTTTGAAAACTTTGAAAAAAACATACAAATCCTATCCTCATCTCTCTCTACTCAATCTTATGCACGATCTACGCACAAAAACAGAGTATCGTTGTATGCTGGGTGCCAGGACACCGCGAGATCGAGGGGAACGTGATGGCGGACCAGCTAGCTGCATCCGCCCACGAAAACACTGCCGTTTTAACCATGACTGTCCCTGCACTAGACCTGAAGCCCTTCTTAAAACAGAAGGTCAGAGCTCATTGGCAGCGCTTATGGGATAAGGAAAAACAAAATAAGCTACATCTTATAAAACCGCACCTTGGTAATTGGCCGCCGATATCTAAGTCACGTCGTACAGAAATAATGCTCTGCAGACTTAGAATAGGACACACACACACTACACATTCTTACCTTTTGTCCGGTGGCGATCCACCCTTGTGTGATAAATGTGGCGAGCCTCTTACTGTCCTGCACATCCTATTACAATGCCCAGAAGTAGACGCTGAAAGGAACAAGCATTTCCCATTAATATACCGGCAACAGGTACCACTTCACCCTGCTATGTTCCTAGGCAGGGAACCACTTTTTAAATATCAATCTCTCTTTGCATTTCTTAATGATATCAATAATTTTAACCTTATTTATCCAGGTAACTCGTAGCGCCGCCTCCCAACTGAGGTTGCGGCTGCGGTGGCTCTACCAAATGAAGCAACTGCCTCCCGGCCTTTGGGCTCAAAGACTGCGAGGAGGCATTCGTGCTATTTAAATCTCTCACTTGTAGAAATCACGCTCACTGGTCCTTCATATCACACCCATAGATCACATCGCGTATCACTGCCATAATTTTATGCTATATACACATGTTTTACGCTTCTATACAGCGCGTGATTTTAGGCCTCTTTACAGACGTTGTTCACCTAACATCAAAATCCTACCATAATCCTATGATAAACCTGCCATGAAAACTCACTAGTCAAAGCTAGTAGTACATCATCTGAAATGGCGCTCTTTGGCCACCAATGGCCCTTGCGCCACAAAACCCTACTAATCATCATCAACCATGTGTAGATGCGAAGCAGCGGGCGCTAACGCTTACATTGGCGGCGGCGTTGACGCTGGCGCTCATCGCAGCGTTGCACAGGAGAGAAACCTGGGCGGCGCAGAGCACGCAGTGATAGACCGGTGTTTCCTACTGGAACATCCCAATCGCTGCTAATGGGCAATGAGAGACAGAAGACTCGGACTGGACACAGATACCCGCAGTCCGCTTTTAGTTTACGCGCACGCTGCGAATTCTTTATCGTTCGACAACGCACAGGAGAAATCTCCCACCGGCACCACCTTGCAGGTCAAGATCCATTGCCATATATACGGGGTGGCCAGTGAACGGTTGTGCAGCGCGAGCAGTGGGTTTTTTCAACCAAGAAACTCGCTAGCAGACGCTGTCTGCGTCGGCGTCTCAAGGCGAGAGAGGGGGGGAGCGTAGGAGAGGGAAAGACGCGCATGCGCAGTGGGGGGTATGGCCTCCGCGGGGAGGGATACCTAGAGGAGAGAGAGGTGGAGAGGAGGTTTTTATTTTTATTTTTTTTAATGGGTTGGCGCATGCGCAGTGGGGGGTGTGGACGGACGGATGGACGGACGCCGGACGGACACCGGACGGACGGACACCGGACAGACGTGAGCATGAGACATTAAAACTTTCGCCTTAATATATCTGTTGTTTAATTCCCACCCCCCGCCGCGGTCATCTCAGAGTCTACGAAAAAAGTAATGTACGTCTCAAAGGCTACGTTTCTGCGCAGCGCTTATTATGGTATTAAAACAAAGAATGCCACATTTAACGTATAATTAATATAAAGGAACCATTTCTTTACGGTTTTACGAAACGACACCGGGACATTAATTATATTTAATAAGGTCGTTCGCAATTTTTTTCTTTTTTACGAAAATTTCGCCGCAAGTTTTCTTCATTGTCTGCAGTAACTATGGCAACAACGACTCAAAGCGAAGAATAGCGAAGTGTTCTGAGATTGCCTTCGCGAATTTCGATTCTTGTGTTGCCGTGAATACCTTGTTTGCGTCTGGAGTGGCTGTGGTTGTCATCCTGTTTGAGGTAAACGACAAGGCTTCATTTGGCGTCGCTTCAATGAATTAAAAGCGCGTAGCACTCATATTGCTTAAAGGGGTCGTGAAACGAAAATGAAGCTGCCCGGTTGTAATTTTCCCTGCTTCATTAAGGATTGGACATGCCGATTCCGAAATATTTCGGCGTAATATGCAGTCTATAATTAATGATGCCCGTTTGAAATCGCAGTTTTCTTGGGCTCCTAAACGGCAATGCGCCCCTAACGGCCGTCATAGGAACCAACATGTGACGTCAGTGAAACGTCATGGTAAGAGAAGTTATAAACAGAGCGTTAGCTTTTTTTTGCTCCAAAATAATAGATTTGTAGGCACATAGGAAAGAAAAAATAACACGGCAAATTTTGCGCTCTTAGCTATTTATACTGTGAAAGTACAGCGAGTGATCTGCTTGGTTCCGCTTTCTAGTACATCCGGGCTCCATCATGTGTTGCCTTCGCTCGCTCGGCGCGGCGTCCCAGTGTTTTTCTTATTGGTTGCATTAGGATTGTATTTTACGGCGTGTTTAGGGTGGCTTAGTCCTCGCTGTGCCTACCATGTGCATCGGCAGACAGTGCCGCACGACTTAACGAAGTGGAAGCAACGTTCGTGACTGCATACGGCACCGCAATCGAACTGGTATGATGCTACGAACCTCGGTCAACTATGGCTCAGCAAACATCGCTGTGTCGCCTTCTTTCGTCGACGACAGAGACTTTTCATTGGCTGACTTAAAGTGACGTCAGCTTTACAGTTGAGGGGAACGTGAGCAGGGGATCGAAACTGTGTTTTTATAGCTATTAAATCAACCCGCACGATGAAATGAATCGAGGTATAGTATTGAATGGACGGCCAGGATTCTGAATACACACGTAGTTGAAAATTTTCGGAAAACGTTTCACGACCCCTTTAACTGTGTGGGTCATTGCTACGCTACCGTTAAGTTCACGCCAAGGAGATGTACGCGGCTAAAGTGGCAGTGATTAAAAGCTTTACGTGAGATTGTTTCTGGCTTCAACAACTTGCACTGGCGCTGCCACGACTCATTCAGTCCTTGAACGTTGAAGTTTTTATTTATTTATTTATTATTTATTTATTACATACCTGCATCGCCCCAGTGGGCATTACAGCAAGGGGCCCAGTTTTGATGGAAGAGTGACCCCTACCTGCTATGTATGTGTGTCTCTGCGCAAGGGTATATATATATATATATATATATATATATTGTAGTGAAGAGTGCGACCATGGCTCGGGAGCTAGAGCGAAGCAGAGGAGGACGACGACAGAATAGAACAGCCGGCCCAGCGTACGGGCGTTGTGTCTACTTCTCTTCATTACAATGGCGCACTCGCGAACTACCGACCCCGACATCCCTGCGTCCACTACACTCCGAAGTGGACGAGTACTCGCGGACTTGCCACCGACCACGGACGGCGTCCAGGCCTCCACGGCGGCTCCGCGTCATGATTGCAGGGAGGCCTTCTCGATGTTCGCTCAACAGCTCAAGACATCCGGCTTTGGGTGCGCCCCACTTGGATCGTTCACTGAGAACGAAATTCCATGTTTTCATGGGTTTAAGGATGACCCCGCGAGCTGGGTAAGCGTCGTAAACTCGGTTGCTCTTAAATACTCTTGAAGAGACACAATCAAGAAATCCGTCGCCGAAGGACGTCTGCGAAGATCCGCCCAAGCATGGCATCGATTCCAAGGCAGCGCATACACTACGTGGCCGACATGGACCGCGGCCCTGACGTCCGCGTTTGAGCCACTTCCGAGCGCTTATGACGATCGGTTCATGAGCATGCGGTCACGCCGGCAAGGTGCCACTGAAGACGTCGCAACTTACATCTACGACAAGCTGTCCCTTTTACAAGCTTGCGGCATACTCTGGACCTCCTCAGCAGCCAGGCAGTACGTCATCGACGGGATCCTTGACTCGACGCACGCGGCCATCTTGTCCGCCCACACCCACGCAGCCGACATCTCCACTTTTGTACGCCAGGCAGTGGAATTGCAAGACACTTCTCAACGGCGTGCGGCTACAGTTTACCCAAAGGAGCCGGTTTCACCGACACGTGGATGCTACACGTGTGGGCGCTTCGGGCATGGGTATAAAAACTGCCCACAAAGCAAGCCTCAAAGCCATACAATATCAAGCACGCCCACTTCCAACCCTCATGGTCCGCGTCGACGGCATCGGAGAACTGACGGCTCTCGTCGATACCGGAGCATAGCGTACGGCATTGCTTCGACGCCACGCCCCAGAAGATCTCCAGCCTTGGACTGAGCCACCGCTGCGGGGCCTCGGTGGCGACGTCCTACCGGTCGGTGCCCTAAATCTGCAGATCAACACTGAAGGCCGGCCGCAAGTTCTTGTCCTTCGGTGCCCGTGTTGGAAGACTTGCCGGCAGACATAGTCTTGGGGGCCGACTACCTTCTCTCCGGGGATGTGCGCCTCACTGTGGAAGGAAGTAGCGTCAGCCTCCGTCCCGTATCTCCAAGCACGCCTCCGGCTCAACCAGGTGAGCTGACAACGCCACTTACACTCCCCGCTATACTCGAGAGGCACGCGTCGCTCTTCGCTGATACTACTGATCAGCTCCCCGGTACTAGCGTGCTAGAGCACCATATTACAACCGACAACCATCCGCCAGTGTCCATACCGTTACGTAGGTACGCCGAACGAGAGCGGACTATAATCGACCAACAGGTGCAAGAAATGCTAGCCGCTAACATCATCAGGCCGTCTGCTAGCCCGTGGGCAGCACCTGTTGTCCTAGTCCGTAAAAAGGACGGCAATCTCCGATTCTGTGTCGACTACCGAGAGTTGAACAAACACACCATACCAGACTCGTACCCGCTGCCACGCATTGACGATGCTATTGACGCCGTACGAAATGCCAGGTTCTTTTCGTCACTAGACCTGAAAGCAGGGTATTGGCAGATAAACGCGGCGGAAGAAGATAAGTTTAAGACGGCCTTCCGGACACCATCTGGCTTGTACGAATTTAACCGGATGCCTTTCGGTCTCCGAACTGCCCCAAAGCACGTTTCAGCGTGCCATGAACACGGTGTTGGGCACGCTGATAGACCACGCCTGTGTCGTTTACCTCGACGACATTCCTAGTCATCGGGGAAACAGAAAAACAACATCTACAAAATCTCGACACAATACTGCAGAGGCTGCATAACACCGGCTTTCGACTTAACCGCGACAAGTGCCAGTTCGGGTTCACGACGATATCATATCTCGGGTATCAGATATCTCGTAATGGCGTACGACCCTTGCCTGAACGCATAGACGCCGTAGCCAAATACCCCGCACCAACATCTATTAAACAGCTCCACGTATTCCTCGGAATGGCATCATACTTGCGCAAGTTCGTGCCGAGCTTTGCGTTAACTGCTGCTCCACTCACGGACTTACTCAAGAAAGGTGCTCAATTTCAATGGGGTCCTTCGCAGGATAACGCCTTCCAAACCCTCAAACACCAGCTTACGCATAGCCCGGTGCTCTGCCACTTTAATGAAGATTGGGTGACGGAAGTGCATACTGATGCGAGTCAGATTGGCCTAGGGGCAGTTTTGCTTCAACGTGACACAAGTGGGCACGGGCACATCATCTCCTACGCCAGTCGTAAACTCTCGGACGCGGAACGTCATTATCATTCGAATGAACTGGAGTGTTTGGCAGTAGTGTGGAGTGTGGATGAAAGCTTACTTCCGCCACTACTTGTTTGGCCGACACTTCAGGTGGTGACAGACAACTCCGCGATTGCATGGATGTTCCAGAAGCGGCACCTCAAACACAAGTTTGCCCGATGGATTGTTCGGCTCCAGGACTACACGTACGACATCCGTCACCGTGCTGGAGCACAAAATCAGCTGGCGGACGCTTTATCGCGAAACCCGATCGAGGAATCCTCCCCACGGAATCCAGAAAGCTGGATCATGTTCTCGCAACAGGACCTGACGAAGGCCCAACGCGGCGATGAAGGTCTCGTATCCGTTATAGACTCCATTGAAGATACGGGACACAATGCCAAGTTTGTCTTACGTGATGGTGCGTTCTATCGTCGTCACTGGGCCGATAAGAGCGACGAGCGTCATCTCCTGGTTATTCCTGGCTCCTTACGATCGAGCATATTACGTGCCATCCATGACAACCCCGAAAGAGGCCATGTCGGCTATCGAGCCACCTTACGCAAGGCACAAGAATGATTTTGGTGGCCGAAAATGGATAAAAGTGTGCGTTCGTATGTTGCCAGTTGCGAGGTGTGTCAACAACACAAACGACGTCCCGGAGGCCAACATGGATTTCTTACGCCGATTAAGCCTCCAGAGACAATTTAACACACGTTGGGCATAGATCACATCGGGCCTCTTCCAATGACGGCAGCGGGTAATCGTTATATTATACTCGCTGTGGATCACTTGTCCACGTTTGTAGAGGTCGCGGCCGTGCCCTCGCTTGCTGCTAGCTACGTCATCCGATTCTTGAGAGAGCGCTTCGAGTGGCGACACGGTCTTCCTAACAAGTTGATTTCCGACCGGTCGACCACCTTCCCCAGTCGCGAGCTCCGCACTTACCTACAGCAAGTAGGAGTTGAGCATCACTTCGCGTCGGCATACCATCCACAGGCGAACGGACTGACGGAAAGGTCCAACCAGACTATCCAGGCTCGACTCGCACCGTACTGTAAGAATCACAAACGAGGGGAAGCTGACTGGGATGACCATCTTCAAGCGGCTGCATACGCAGTGAACACGGCGGCACACAGCTCTGCAGGAACTTGCCCCTACGAGATTGTCTACGGCCAGCTCCCGCAACTGAATGCTGTATTCGGTTTGGACACTCCCGTCAAAGTTGGCCGTTCCGTTGCACGCCAGACACTTTGTCGCGATATCCGTAAGGAGGCGCGCAGGAGGATTGCACATGCTCAACAGGTGCAAAAGCGGTACTACGACCGACGCCACCGTCCGGCGCCGAAATATAGTATAGGCGACGAGGTGTGGCTGCAGCGAGGTGCTCCATCGTCTTCAGACAAACTGCGCCCAAAGTAGGAAGGCCCGTTTATTATTTCCGAGCGCTTGGGAAAGAACACTTGGAGAGTACGGTCCACGGCTCCTGATGCGCGCATGGACAAGAGAAAACGGAATAACTTTGCTGTGCATGTGTCGCGAATGAAGAACTGCGTCCGTCGACAAACGTGACGTTGTCTTATGTGCTTTTCTTGCAGGAGTAGACCAGTTGCAGCGTGGCCGAGTGTAGTGAAGAGTGCGACCATGGCTCGGGAGCTAGAGCGAAGCAGAGGAGGACGACGACAGAATAGAACAGCCGGCCCAGCGTACGGGCGTTGTGTCTACTTCTCTTCATTACAATATATATATATATATATATATATATATATATATATATATATATATATATATATATATATGTATATATGATTCAAAGCAAAGTTCTGTGGGTCCGGTGCACATATAGTCAAGAAACAAAGGAGCACACTTACGAAGATTGAATATTTTTTACTGGTTAACGTTCCGGCCTTGGCACGGCCTTCGTCATAATGAGATGTCATTCTGACGAAGGCCGTCCCACGGCCGAAACGTTAACCAGGAAAAAAATATTCAATTTTCGTAAGTGTGCTCCTTCATTTCCTGACCATATATATACATATATATATATATATATATATATATATATATATATATATATATATATATATATATATATATATATATATCTCGCCAAGAGGCTGTCGGCTGTCTTCAATTGCCGTAAGACAAACAGGAAAAGGATATACGCTTCTAAAAGAAACAGTTTATTTGTCAACGTGTCAGTCGGAGGCCGATCTTTATCAAGGCACAATTTACGAAGCTTTGATGCACTTTTATGGCATCGTCCACCAAGCAGGGAGAGAGAAAAAGAAAGGACACAGAAAATAAAAATAGAAAATGTAAAAATGAAAAATTGAGTAGCCAGAAGACCATACAAAAAAGACGTGCATCACAAGAAGGGTAAGCACTTAAAAGAAAGGTCTACAGACTATAAGCTTCACGATAGTCCACTGTAGTTTAAAATAAACAAATTATCACTGCGTAATATATGCACACAATACGCGCAAAATACAGAAAGCGCACGTTAGACAAAAGCAGAATTCCAGATATGATACCGTGAAGTATGATGCAACGCTATCATAAACAAATGCTTTTTTTTTACTCGGTGATAGTTTTAGCCGCGTCACTTCAGTTGCAGTCGCGATTCATGCAAGCGAAAGTTCCTGCGTCACAGCGATATTATGTAGCGTGCATCCCTTCGCTGTTTGTAGACAACGATTACCTCGCACGGCGTTTTTCATGCAAGGCGTTCGTGCATCGAGCGTGAGACTTGCGCGACGAGCACTTCGACCTAGCAGAATGTGACACACGTCATATTCTGGGCTGGTGACACACGTCACATAATTACACATGCACCGGATGACCACAATTATCTCCTTATAATGCACACACCACAGCATGTTCTCCGTACCTGGTTTGTTTACTTTCGCACTGTGTTGCGCTAACGGGTTATGCTGGTCGCTCTCTTTTTCATTCGCTTCGTCCACACATACGCCATTCATAGCGATGCACAGCACCACGTATTGCGCAATAGATCACCAAGATTCCCACGTTGCGAGCTCCATGCAACACACACACGCGCGCACACATGTGGCAACGCTAATGCTATGGCTTTTGCAGACGGTAATCGAGCACAGACGCGCACATTTCGACTTCACCTCACTACAGACGAATGAACGCGACAATCGCCGATATGGTGACACTCAGCCTCAGGTGATATGCTTGGTCCATCCGAGCGATGGAAGGAACACACGCCGTGATGCAACTTGACGCTGCGGAAACGACGGAACGCGATAGAGCGTCCGAGCTGCTAGCTGCCGCCTCGGTGCTCTTCAAACGCGGTACAGTCACAAGCTTCTACTGCATCGAATGACGGCCGGCGACGATGATGCGACGTACGTGCGGATAACACTAGGAAAGAGCTTCTTCTGGTAGAAAGAGACACCACAGAAAACCGAATTAACTGCTCTCGGTCTCGGTGCAGCGGTACCTCGCCTGTCGTCGCGAACGGCGCCATGTTGCATTTTTCATTCGTTCCTCTTAACCGTTGCGTCATGGTAAAGAGCGGCCGTAGTTGGACGCGCATGATACAAATGAACAGCGGTAGAGTTTACTTTTAAATGCGAATGCATTTCTTAGTCGGGCTATGTCAGGCGTCGGTGTCCGCATCTCTCCAGTCTCACTCCCTCTCCCATAGCAACAGCTGCGGGCGCGCGCACTTATCCTCGCCCCTAGCAACCGGAGCAGGTGGTGCGGGCGGAGTAGCGGAGAGTGAGTGGAGAGGAGGAGCGCGCTCTGGTGAGTGAGGGCACTCGCATCGCGGGAGCTCGGCGGAGCTCCCGCGTGTGTGGAGAGAGTGTAGGAGAGGGTAGGTGCAGTGCTTCGCCGCTCCTTCTCTCGCTGTTCGCTCTCTCTCCTCCCTTCGCCCCACTCTCCCGTCCGCTCGCTCGCACGTATATATATATATATATATATAAAGGAAAGAATTGTAAACTTAAGGGCTCGTTTGCTTTGTTAAACACAGTATTAATGATAACTAACAGACAAAGATGCCAAGGAAAGTATAGGGGAAGCTATTAGAAGTAATTGTAATGTAAATGTGAAGAAAGGAAAGTGGACGAAAAAGATAACTTGCCACCGGCAGGAATCCGAACCTGCGACCTTCGAATAACGCGTCCGATGCTCTACCACTGAGCTACGGTGGCGGTCATCCCTCCGTCCACTTTATAGGGTATATATGTTTACTTGATGCCTTCAGGTGGTATGCGAGGGATTATTAGTCAGCTGCCCGCTCGTAATAAGATCACGTTCTACGTGACGCCTACAGGCAAGAAAAGAGTGTTCCACACTCGCCGTAATGGCAACAGGCGGCGCTGACAGACGCTCCCACGTTTAAGTAAACATATATACCCTATAAAGTGGACGGAGGGATGACCGCCACCGTAGCTCAGTGGTAGAGCATCGGACGCGTTATTCGAAGGTCGCAGGTTCGGATCCTGCCGGTGGCAAGTTATCTTTTCGTCCACTTTCCTTTCTTCACATTTACATTACAATTACTTCTAATAGCTTCCCCTATACTTTCCTTGGCATCTTTGTCTGTTAGTTATCATTAATACTGTATATATATATATATATATATATATATATATATATATATATAAAATATTAAAAAATAAAAAAAATAATAAAAAAATTAAAAAAAAACAAAAAAGAAAAAAAAACCGCCAGGCCTGCGCAGAACGCGCAGCACAGCCACAGCGAAAGCTGGGAGAGCGGCCTTTAGCCTTTTTTAAACACTCTTGGGGCAACTACTACAAGCCCACTTGCATAGTACCCACTACGCCATAAATCATCATAATTTTTGTGTAGTGGGGAAGCGTCTACTATTCCGTTATTCGTCATTCTTCGGAAAAGCGCGGTGCCCGCTACACTCTTGTAAAGAATTATGTGCACTTTGTGGATGCTGTGGCTGACGACGATGAAGAATTATGCCTCAGGATTTTGTAATGGGTTGGAGCATTGAACGACCCACTCGTTACGCAATTCGCATTGTGTGACGCCTGGTTCTTACTTTACTGCTCTAAAACGTTTTCCACACACGTTAACGCAATTCCTTACCCGATATGAAGCCTGCGTAGGGTCAATTTGCACCGCAGTTTCAAGCAGCGTAGACAGAATGTATGTACTTCCATGTCCCTGTTGAAAACTGAAGCCCTTCAATAAAGAAAAAAGAATGCGGAGTAGCTCAGTGGTAGAGTGCTGGGCTGCCACGCAGAGGATTTGGGTTTGATTCCCAATCTGTCAAGGTGTTTTTTTATTTATTTAGTTTTTTTCTTATTTTGTGCGATATTGGTTACGGGCACCGGCGGCGGCGGCGGCGGCGGCAGCGGCGGCGCAGAAACGACCCTTGTTGTGATCTCATAACAGCTTTCGCTGTAAAAAAATCAGGTGCTGCGCCATACTGCCGACCGGGCTGCAGAAATTAGGCGCCTTTTCCTTCTTCGAACCACAACCACCATATATAAATAGAGTGAAGCGCGCGCGAAATGCATTCGAAATGATTCCCTTCGGGGAGGTCGGGGCATTTTTTTAAATGCGAATGCATTTCATAGTCGGGCTATGTCAGGCATCCGGCGTTGGCGTTGTGCGGCGTTGGCGTTGTGCGGCGTTGTCCGCGGAGGAGGAGGAGGAGGATAGGTTGAGGAGGTGTGCGCGCCGGCAGGTGTTAGATGTGAAGCATCTTATGGCGAAGCTTAATCCGGTGGTGGTGGTGTGCGGCGTGACCACCCTTACTGCGCATGCGCAAACCCTTTCAAAACAATAAAAATAAAAAACCTGCTCTTTCCCTCTCTCTCCTCTACGCATCCCTCCCCGCGGCAACCACACCCTCACTGCGCATGCGCCTCCCCTCCTCTCTCCCCTGCTACGCTCCCCCCTCTCTCCTCTAGGCATCCCTGCCCGCGCCGTCCACACTCCCACTGCGCATGCGCGTCCCACCTCTCTTCTCCTCTCCTACGCTCCCCCTCTCTTCTCTAGGCATCTCTGCCCGCAGCGTCCACACTCCCACTGCGCATGCGCGCCCCCCTCTCTCTCTCTCCTCTCCTACGATCCCCCCTCTCCCTCTCTCGCCTCGCGACGCCGACACAGGCAGCGTCTGCTAGCGAGTTTCTTGGTTGAAAAAAAATGCCCCCCACCTCCCCGAAGGGAAATCGTGAGGAAATGCGAATGCATTTCGCGCGTGCTTCACTCCAATTATATATGGTGGTTGTGATTCGAAGAAGGAAAAGGCGCCTAATTTCTGCAGCCCGGTCGGGAGCACTGCGCAGAGCCTTTTTTTTTTCTTTTTCTTGTTTTTTTTAATTTTTTTTATTTATTTTTTTAATTTTTTTTTCATATATAGCTCCGCCGAGCTCCGCCGCAGTCCGCTTTTAGTTAACGCGCACGCTGCGAATTTTTATTGTTCAACAACGCACAGGAGAAACCTCCCACCGGCACCACCTTGGAGGTCAAGATTCAGTGCCATATATACGGGGTGGCCAGTGAACGGTTGTGCAGCGCGAGCAGTCGGTTTTTTCAACCAAGAAACTCGCTAGCAGACGCTGCCTGTGTCGGCGTCGCGAGGCGAGAGAGGGAGAGGGGGGGCTTAGGAGAGGAGAGAGAAGGGGGGCGCGCATGCGCAGTGGGGAGTGTGAACGCTGCGGGCAGAGATGCCTAGAGAAGAGAGGGGGGAGCGTAGGAGAGGAGAAGAGAGGTGGGACGCGCATGCGCAGTGGGAGTGTGGACGGCGCGGGCAGGGATGCCTAGAGGAGAGAGGGGGGAGCGTAGCAGGGGGAGAGAGGAGGGGAGGCGCATGCGCAGTGAGGGTGTGGTTGCCGTGGGGAGGGATGCCTAGAGGAGGGAGAGAGGAGGTTTTTTTATTTTTATTTTTTTTAAAGGGTTTGCGCATGCGCAGTAAGGGTGGTCACGCCGCACACCACCACCACCGGATTAAGCTTCACCATTAGATGCTTCTTACATCTAACACCTGCCGGCGCGCACACCTCCTCAACCTATCCTCCTGCTCCTCCTCCGCGGCAACGCCAACGCCAACGCCGGATGCCTGACATAGCCCGACTATGAAATGCATTCGCATTTAAAACCGACTGCTCGCGCTGCACAACCGTTCACTGGCCACCTCGTATATATGGCAATGAATCTTGACCTCCAAGGTGGTGCCGGTGGGAGATTTCTCCTGTGCGTTGATGAACAATAAAAATTCGCAGCGTGCGCGTTAACTAAAAGCGAACTGCGGCGGAGCTCGGCGGAGCTATATATGAAAAAAAAAATAAAAAAAATAAATAAAAAAAATTTAAAAAAACAAGAAAAAGCAAAAAAAATTACACCATCTCCCGCTAAAGGGAACCATGTGTAGATGTGAAGCAGCGGGCGCTAACGCTTACACTGGCGGCGGCGTTGACGCTGGCGCTCATCGCGGCTTTGCGCAGGAGAGAAACCTGGGGAGGCGCAAAGCACGCAGTGATGGAGAAGGTGTTTCCTGCTGGAACATGCCAATCTCTGCTAATGGGCAATGAGAGACAGAAGACTCCGACTGGACACAGAGACCCGCAGTCCGCTTTTAGTTAACGCACACGCTGCGAATTTTTATTGTTCAACAACGCACAGGAGAAATCTCCCACTGGCACCACCTTGGAGGTCAAGATCCACTGCCATATATACGGGATGGCCAGTGAACGGTTGTGCAGCGCGAGCAGTCGGTTTTTTCAACCAAGAAACTCGCTAGCAGACGCTGCCTGCGTCTGCGTCGCGAGGTGAGAGAGGGGGGAAGTGTAGGAGAGGAGGGAGAGGGGCGGTGGGACGCGCATGCGCAGTGGGAGTGTGGACGCCGCGGGCAGGGATGCCTAGAGGGGGGAGCGTAGAGGAGGTGAGAGGGGGGGACGCGCATGCGCAGTGGGAGTGTGGACGCCACGGGCAGGGATGCCTAGAGGAGAGAGGGGGAGCGTAGGAGGGGGAGAGAGGAGGGGAGGCGCATGCGCAGTGAGGGTGTGTTTGCCGCGGGGAGGGATGCCAAGAGGAGAGAGAGGGGAGAGGAGGTTTTTTATTTAAATTTTTTTGAAACGGTTTGCGCATGCGCAGTAAGGGTGGGCACGCGGCACACCACCACCACCACCACCACCACCGGATTAAGCTTCGCCATAAGATGCTTCACATCTAAAAAAGGCGCTGCGCTTTGCTCCCGACCGGGCTGCAGAAATCAGGCGCCTTTTCCTTCTTCGAACCACAACCACCATATATAAATGGAGTGAAGCGCGCGCGAAATGCATTCGCATTTCCTCACGATTCCCTTCGGGGAGGTGGGCGCATTTTTTATTCTTAGCTTGTCACCGACTATAGTAACTGAAGAAGGGCCGTATTTTTTCTTCATTTGAAGTTTGTATTTTACAGCGAAAGCTGTTATGAGATCACAACAAGGGTCGTTTTTGCGCCGTAGTTGTCCGCCGCCGCCGCCGCCGGTGTCCGTAACCAATATCGCACGAAATAAAAAAAAAACTAACTAAATAAAAAAACACCTATGACAGAACGGGAATCGAACCGGGCTCCTCTGCGTGGCAGCCCAGCACTCTACCACTGCCGCTGCTTGAAACTGCGGTGCAAACTGACCCTATGCAAGCTTCATGTGGGGTAAGGAATCGCGTTAATGTGTGTTGTAAAGCGTTTTAGGGCAGTAAAGTAAGAACCAGGCGTCACGCAATGCGAATTGCGTAACGAGTGGGGCGTTCAATGCTTCAACCCATTACAAAAGCCTCAGGTAAAATTCTTCATCGTCGTCAGCCACAGCATCAACAAAGTGCACATATTGCGTTACAAGAGTGTAGCGGGTACTGCGCTTTTCTGAGGAATGACGAATAATGGCATAGTAGACGCTTCCCCACTACACAAAAATTATGATGATTTATGGCGTAGTGGGTACCATGCAAGTGCGGTTGTTGTAGTTGCCCCAAGAATATTTAAAAAAGGCTCTAGAAAGGCCGCTCTCCCAGCTTTCGCTGTGGCTGTGCTGCGAGTTCCGCGCAGGCCTGGCGATTTTTTAACCCAGCATTATGCCGTTCGCTTCCTATGGACTGCTCAAGCTGATGCGGCCATTCTATTTATGGAAGCCACGACTCAAAAACCTGGAATCACGCCATTCCGTAGCGTTGAGGTTTTTCTCACAAAGCGGCATTAATCTCTTATTTCAGAACTTGATACCGGCCCTCGCAAAAAAGAGCAATGTCAGATCAATGTCTTCGCAAATGCAAGTATTTTCATAACAGGAATAACAGCGCATTCAACTAAAAGACGACGTAAAAGACGAGCTAGCTCGAGTGCCGCCCTGGCCAAGGGCCACGTGCTCTTCACTCGCCAAGACTGATGGTGTGCCGAGGGTCTGCACGCTCTATGCTGTCACGTGACCGGTTCAAGGGTATATAAACAGCTCACTGACGGGCATTCAGTCAATATAGGTGATGAAGAAGATAGCCTAAAATGGGCTGCAGCCTGGGTCTTTGCAGAAAACGGAGCGCCCGCTGACATACTGACGCCATACGACGCAGCGCGAGCTTCCTTCTGAGCGTCAGCAGTTTTCTAGCGTCTGAGGGCGTCCCTGGGCTGGCGGGCGCCCACTATGGCAAGCCAGCCACCGAAGAAGGCGCTAGCCTTCGACGTTGTCGTCCCTGAGGGGGACTAGTGCCGAAGACGTCGTGGACGCGACGTCTTCAATAGTAGGAATTGAAGAAGTGTACTGTGTCCAGCACTTCGGAGGCCAAAATTACCAAGTCACCGTCAACAGCGAAGCCGCCCTGGCTCAAATCGTCGACGCGTCGCACCTCATCATCCGAGGAGAACGCGTTGCCGTCGTGCCCCTGGGACCCCAAGTCACTCAACTCACCGTCTTGTTCCTGCCGTGCCGCGTCCCCAGCGAGGTCCTCGCGCAAGCGTTGTCCCCCTATGGGAAGGTGTTGCATATCAGCAGAGGACTCATGGGGTCGCGCCCAACCGTGACCACTGGGACGCGATACGTCCGAATGGAAATGAAGACCTCGTCACCTGTGCCCAACTACCTCAAAGTCGCAGGCCATCGTGTAACTTGTGACTATAAAGGGATCCAGCGGGTGTGCCGCCGATGTGGGGAGAGTGGCCACTTCCGTATGAATTGCACAGCTCCGTTCTGTGGAAGGTGCGGCGTTTACGGCCACGAAGGGAAGGGTTGTTCGCAGCCGTGCCACCGGTGTGGTGACCCGCACGCCACCGTCGCCTGCACCATCAGGCAATCGTACTCGGAGGCGGCGTCTAAGAATTTCCCGCCACTTCAACCAGGAACGCCGTCTCAGAACAAGTGCGATGGTTCGTCGACGCCAGCGCCGGTCACCTGCCAAGACCAAGCTGCGCAAATTGCGACGCCACACCGAATGCCCACTACGTCCCCGGCCAGCCCGGAACCGGCCATTCCTCCAGGCCCTGAGAATCCATCCAGTGGCCCGCGTCCAGTGGTCATTCCCACGGAATCGCAGGCCGAGCCCTCGCCAGACAACGCGCCTCTTGGCGAACGCGTCACAGATGGCGACGTCACATCTGACGCGCGTCCCAACGATGCCCAATCCCCCGTAAGTCCTCTTGTCATCGAGGAGACTCCGCCACAAGACGACGAAGCCTCCATCTACGAGGACTCTAACAGCACCACGAGTGAGACGGCCCTGCGAACAGACGACGACACCACCCGCAGCGACATCAGCCGGGACAGTTTAGACGCCTTTGAACCGTCTTCGCACAAGAGCCCTGGCACCAAGCTCCACAGGATATCCAGCAGCGACTCAGAGGCCCCCCAGCAGAGAGAAGTCCCCTGCGGACTTCGACGCGGCCCCGGAAGCCCCGTGCCTCCGGTGGGTCGCCTGGCCGTAAGAAATGACTGAGTCGCTCGCGGGGCACCCCGCTCCCGCGCCTGCTAGAACTGTCTAGAAATGTGTATCCAGGTTAGTCTGCTTTTCATTATGGCTGCTATACTGAATATTATTTCATTGAACGTTCAAGGTTTTCGGAGTGCGGCAAAGCAAGCCGAGGTGATTAGTGTAGCCCGTGCTGCAAATTGTGATGTTTTGTGCTTGCAGGAAACAAATTTCTTCTCTCTATCTGATGTGATAGCTTTTAAACGAAAGTTCAACCTTGATTGTTATTTCTCTTTCGCTACAACTCGTTTTACGGGAGTAGGCATTATTATATTTAATCGGGCTTTATTGAGGGGTCACCATGTTTTTTATGACGGTGTGGGTAGGGTTCTGGCTTTAGATTGCATCCACCTTTCTTTTAGATTGAGGATACTGTGCGTGTATGCGCCAGCACAAGCTGGACAATCTAATAATTTTTTTTCGAGACCTGGATGTATATTTTCTAGACGGTCGTCACGTTATCCTAATTGGCGACTTTAACTGTGTGTTAAGTACGCGAAATGATGTACAAGGTCCCGGCTGGGGTCAATCTGCTTGGAATTCACGCGAGCTGCGACGCCTTGTCCAGCACTTTTCATTACTAGATGCGCACAATGTCGTGCATGGAAACACTTTTGTTTGGACATGGCGACGCGGACCATCCTCCAGCAGGCTCGACAGGGCTTATATCCCATGTGCCTTGGAAGCGTTTGTCTCCGATTTACGTATTCCGCCCTTGCCACCTTCTCCTGTGTACATCTCTGACCATCGTCCGATTCTCCTAGAGCTTGACCTTCCATTTTCTTTTTCGGAGAAACCATGGCGCCTTGATGTTCGCGTCCTCCAAGACGCGCGCTCACGGTCAGATTTGTCGAGTGCAATACGTGTGTCACTCGCTACGTCTGGTCCAGATGATTGGGATGCGCTTAAAACGCAGTGGCGTCTGCACTGCTCAGTTGAAGGGCGTTCGCTTCGTCGTCGCGTTTCTGAAGAGCTGGCCGATACTGCAACAAAGTTGCGCATCGCCTTGCGCGCCGAAACGCCGTCTCCCCTGATGCGAGCTTGGCAGCGTGAACTGCGTGAACGCTTCCAGCGTTTGACTGCTGCCTCCTCTCTGGCGGCGGCAGCGTGGCGTTGTAGGCACAACCCCTGTGCACATCCTGAGGTGCTACGCTATGCGAGGCAATCGTTTTTTGGGCAGTCACAGCCATCTGTCTCTATGACACCGCAGATACCACCTGCGCAGCCGCTTCCTACTCGTGATCGATCTCTTTTTTTGGCGCATTTTGAAGCCATGTCATGTTCGGCTATGCGGACAAACTGTCATATAATATCGCCAATGCTTAGAGGGTTGCCCCGTGTCCCTCAACAAGCAGCTGATTCTCTACACGCCCCCCCGTCCCCCGAAGAGGTAAAGGCGGCACTGCAATCCATGAAACGTGGAACGGCCCCTGGGCCAGACGGTTTTCCAGTTGAGTTTTACCTGGCATTTTTGGGAAGAGATTGGTGCTGCCTTTACAACGGTTATCCGGCGGTGTTTTGAGGACGGCGTCTTTCCGTCCAGTTTCCGAAATGGCCGAATTGTACTTATTCCAAAAGGTGACGCTTCCTCTCTTAATCCTGAACAATGGAGGCCTATCACGCTGCTTAATGTTGACTATAAGATCTTCGCCACTGTAATCGTTCAACGTCTGAGGGCTCTGCTGAACACCCTGGTTGGTCATCACCAGGCTTCATGTGTGCCCGGACGAGAAATACACAGCTTGTCCTTTACCACGCGTGATGTCATAGCCTACACGCTGTCACGGTCTGCACGTGGTCTCCTTGTATCGTTGGACCAGGAGAAAGCATTTGACAGATTGGAGCACGCGTATATCTTTAATGTGCTCTCAGCCTTCGGCTTTCCCCAATCATTTGTCCAACTAATCAGGAATACCTACTCTGCTATGAGAAGCACACTGGTTCTAGATGGCTGGGAAAGTGCTGCCTTTCCCATAACACGTGGGGTGCGTCAGGGATGTCCATTGTCCCCTATGCTATTTGTGCTCAGCCTTGAGCCATTGTTGTGTGCTTTAGACGCGGATACTCGCGTCCGGGGTCTTCCGCTCCCTGGTAGCAGTGTTGTGAAAGTCACAGCTTTTGCTGACGACATAACCCTGTACCTTTCGGATGAAGACAGTCTTTCACACGCCCTACGTTTATTCTTCGAGTACGGCGACACTTCAGGTGCGGCACTGAACTTCTCCAAATCCCGGTATTTGTTCATTGGCTCACCGAACTCCAGACTTAGCTCCGTTTTTCTCTATTCAACCAGCCACATCCCTTCGCATTTTAGGTATTTTATACAACCACTATGGCATTTGTAATTCCGTTTGGCTAAACGCTCTGGACGAAGTAAGACAAAAAATTCAGGACGCACGGGATTTCGACTTTCCGCTTCTTGAGCGGAGGTACCTTGCGCAGACTGTATTTTGCGGTCGCATTTGGTACCTTTCTCACGTGGTACAGCCGCCTTTACGTATCGTGAGATCATTGCAGTCGGCTTTGTGTTCCTTCTTTTGGTCCGGTGGCACCGAGTTGGTTTGTCGTGCGGCACTAGGACAGCAGCGTTCCCAGGGAGGCTTTGCTTTCCCTTCGGTGTCCATACGCTGCCGACTACTGGCCCTGCGTTTCTTGTTGCGCCTTGTACAAGGAGAGGAATCCCCTGCGTGAACCCTCGCATATTATTTTCCTAGGCACTCACCTCCGGCATTTGATACCTAATGTGCACCTTAACAGGGCCCCACAGTCAGTAACACTCCCTTCATTTTATGCAACAGCTGTTGCATTTTTTCGCCATATCCAATCGACCTGTCCTGGGGTAGATGTCTTGAGCACTCCTATTGTTGACACAACAGCTGCTTTGTTGCTACCGTTAGTTTCTCCAGCCCGCCGCGCTCGATCTAGTCGTGTGTCTTGGAGCACACTGACGGCATCTTTTCTGCCTGGCCACCTCCGGGACTTCATGTGGCGGTTGGGGTGGGGTGTGCTTCCTACTCTCGACCGCCTCGAGAGATGGAGAATGGTCCAGTCAGCAACATGCCCGAACTGCTCCCAGCGAGAAACAAATCAGCATGTTCTAAGGCAATGCGTCATTGCTCGTATTTTCTGGAGGGCCGTGCATGCTGGATTTCCCGGTCTCGGAGTAAATCGTTTCGTTTCTTCTGGGCGTTGTTCTCGAGGCCGCTTTGCCTGCCTTCTCATCGTTGCTGGTGCTTTCTGTCTCTGGCGCAACCGTTGCGAGGCGGTTGCAGCAGGCCGTCGCCGTCGCGCTCTTTTCCCGATCCTAGAGCGATTGTATTCGGAGGTGTTATCTGTTTTGTCGGATGAGCTCTTCTTCCTCGGTGAGGAGGAATTCCTTCGGCACTGGTCTTGCCCTTTTGTGTTGGTCTGCGACAGACGCGTAAAACTCACCTTTCGGCCTGCCTGGTTTTGGTAGGCTGATCTCTAGATTGGTGTCGGCAGAAACGCCATGTAAATACTCAAAATGTACATATTCATGTTTATTTGTGCCTTTTGTTTACCATGTAATGTACATATGTATATCTATCTTTCTGTAACAAATTTTTGTGTGTTTGTGCATGTTCCATTCTGTTGAAATGTTCTGTTCAAATGCTATTGATGTTCACTGTCTGTGGAAATAAATTTCTCTAAACACACAGCCTGTGTACGATACCTTCGCAGCCCTAAGGGTAAATGTTTTCCAATAATACCGGCCGCTGATGCTGGATGCATCAGTGGCCGGCAGGGGGAGGGGAGCAGAGGGAGGGAGGGTGGTTTGCTCCCCCTCCCCTGTGACAAAGAAATGGAAGACTGAGTGGCTGAAGGAACAGATTGAGGCAGGTCAGTCCATTGCTGTGTTACGAAGTCAAAAAGTGATGCTTTACTTTTCGCAAGGCTAAGTGTGTGTGTGCACATAAGAACGAACATGAGGTCTTGGTCACCACTCCCCATTTCAACGAAATTTATTCTTGGCGCAAGATTTAGACCCAGAACAATGATTTCAGAGTTAATTTCGTGAAAAAAATCTACGCATCTCCACGAAGTGAATGATGACCAGTGGGCGAAGCTAGTTCCTAAGGTCCATAATGTCTACGTTGAAGTCACCGACTAGTATAATGGGTCTGTCTTTATAGGGGTTTTATATTGTTCCGTCACAATTATCCATAATATTAGTGCAATTTTAAACGTTTTTTTTGTGTCTCACATATGTTACCCAAACGTTGCCCCATATAATGTTGATTGAGTGATATAAAGTGACATAAAGAGTCGAAGACAAAGCTCGGTCCTAAGGTCCATGATGTATACGTTAAAGTCGCCTACTAGAATAAAGGGTTCGTACTTGTAGGTGTTTTATATTATTCCTTCAATTTTAACTGTTCTTCGTCTATTGTAAACCTTTTCGATTCACATACACACATGTTTCGACTATAGCAATGGTTTTCTAACCACCATGGCAGTGGACAGTGAGCTTCAACGACAAAGCTAGCTCATAAGGCCCATAATGTGTACGTTAAGTCGCCGACTAGTACAAAGGGTTTGTGTTTCTAGGTGTTTCATATTGTTCTGTCACAATCATGATAGATATTAGTCTATTGTTAAACCTTTTGGGTCTCAAATCTACAAATTTCCCCGTGACGGATGCGGACGACGACGAGGCTAGAGCCTAAGGATCTTCGCCCCTAAAAATATGTCTTGCACCACCCGCGCCCTTAAAAAGAAAACAAATTTCGTTCCCGAGAAACACTTTCCCGCCAACTTCACAATTTATGAATTTTGTGCGCACCTTGCAGAGCTCGGCAATGTTTTCAAAGCCTTCATCACATTCGGCCCTGTGACCAGTGGCGTAAATCATGTGGGGGTCAGGAGGGTCTGACCCCACTGGGCTCAGGCTGGGAGAGACACTCCTTGCAAGTGTCCCCCCCCTTGAGATTTATCTTCCAAACGTCACATTTGAATTTCTTGGCAGAAAAGGACAACGAAGTTACCGTAAAACCAACTCTGAAATCTGAAGCACCTTCAATGAACAAAAACGAAGTACTTCTAGCGGTATGCACGATGGGAAATACCTTTATGCGTTAGCACAAAAAGTGCTAACATATTTATTGCATACTTTAACCCAAATGTCAGCTGCAGACATGCTAGCGCCTGCCCACGAGTTGGTATTACAAAATGACTTCGCCATGTGGTGCCGCTTCGATGACCAATGCTATTTTTGTCACCGGGCCTCGACAATCATGCTCGTTCTATTATACTCATTAATATTATTATTATTAGTATTATTATTAGATGTGAATGCATTATTTTAATTTTGTATAAATAAAAATAAAGCATATCTGTAAAAACAAAATGGCCGCCGTTGGAAGATGTGTGTCCCCCCCTTGTGGTCTTTATAGATTTACGCCACTGTGTAAGATTAATGGCTCTCAGGTTCCGCATGAAAGATGAAGTATTCGGAAGATATTTCTGAAGATCAGATGCAGAAGCCTTGAGAAAATCAAACAATCATCGTTTAGTAAGTGTTGCACTTCAGTTGTGAAGTGTATAATTTCGACGTGCATGATCGCGCGCACTGAAGGGCAGGGGGGGGGGGGGGCACTACCATTAGTCACCTAGTGGGAAGGAAGCGCAAAGTATAACCCGTACGTTGACTTAGTAAGGGGAGGGCGTGCAGCAACGAACCATCACGTCCCTTGATGGGAAACCCTGCTCAAACCTATGCTGACTTGGTGAGTGAAGTTGCCCGCAAAAGCTACGTCTATGCCTAGGAAGATTGATTGAAGGTTGATTAGGTCGAAATCGCAGATTCTCACCTCATCATGCTACCGTAGCCCAGATGGTTTCACTATCCTTGCCACAAAGCTTTCGTAAAACTTTGGCAGGTCTTCGAAAATACCGAGTGTGTGCACACTTTTTTGGGGGGAAAGCTTATTTGTACGCTTTCTTAAGGTCGATAAGAGGCAGCATTAAAACAAGCAGTTGTTCCTTGTGCGAATACAACCGATGAGCGAAGCTCCTTAGAAATGGGACGCACGCGGCGTTCGGTGCGCGCGGCGTTTCACTGTCCAGGCAACGGACCGACCACTGGGCGGGCGAAAGGGTGAAGCGATGGTTTCGAGCATTTGCCGCTGTGAGGGGAGAGGGCAAAGTAGAAGAAAGAGGGAGAGGGAGACAAATATGCCTCCGTTTTGCATGCGTTCGTATTCTCGCGCTTTGCGCATCGTGTAGACGCCATACCCGCGTTCCAGCGCTTATAAAGCTAATTTATCCTCCCGCGTGAGGGGGAGACGCCACAGCTGGCACCTTGCCAGGGAGCTTCAACGGCGACGGCGACGGTGATGTGCCGGCCTAAGAAGCTTCGCTCCTAAAGAAAACTGCCAGGCCTGCGCGGAACGCGCGTCACAGCCACAGCGAAAGCTGGAAGAGCGACCTTTCTAGAGCTTTTTTAAGGCGAAAGCATTTAATGTCACATACTCACGTTCGTCCGTTCGTCCGTCCGTCCATCCGTCCATCTTTCCGTCCGTTCAAGCCTTGGCACGGTGCCAGGTGGCCGCCGGGGCGCGAAAACGGGCGCCGGTCGCGTCGGAATCTACAGCGCTCGCGCATTGCTTGCGTAGCGTCGCTGTGCCCAGCGTTTCCAATAATGCAAGGAGGGAGACGCGCGCATCGCGTTCCATTCTGACCGACCCCGTCTCAATGGACACAGGCGTTCGCGGAACACACTTTGGAATTTACAAAGCGTGCTTCAATTTAAGCGCTAGAACGCGGATGGCCTCTGCACGATGCGCAATACGCAAGAAAATAGGAAAACATGCGAACGGAGGCAGAGTCTCCCGCTAATGGGAACCATGTGTAGATGTGAACCTGCGGGCGCTAACGCTTACAATGGCGGCGGCGTTGACGCTGGCGATCATAGCAGCGTTGCGCAGGAGAGAAAACTGGGGAGGCGCAAAGCACGCATTGATGCAGCGGTGTTTCCTACTGGAACATGCCAATCGCTGCTAATGGGCAATGAGAGACAGAAGACTCCGACAGGACACAGAGACCCGCAGTCCGCTTTTGGTTAACGCGCACGCTGAGAATTTTTATTGTTCAACAACGAACAGGAGAAATCTCCCACCGGCACCACCTTGCAGGTCAACATCCAGTGCCATATATACGGTGTGGCCAGTGAACGGTTGTGCAGCGCGAGCAGTCGGTTTTTAAAGACGATAGTCTTTCTTGGGATACTTGAACGCAAAAATTTTGGTCTGGCTGTCTGTCTGTCTGTCTGTCTGTCTGTCTGTCTGTCTGTCCGTAACCCGATTCAGCTACTCGGCCAAAGTTTAACCACTTTCTGAACACCCAGACATCTTGAACTGGTGTTTGCCTTCATACTAGTGAACATATTCGATCAAAAAGCAAATACTACACGTACCTGAGGCGCAACATTAATATGTTAGTGTCAGGTTGTGTGTTATTTTATTAGAAAATACATAGGTGCGCAATTTAAAGACCCTAGTGTTTTATCAATGCCAGCCAGATGCAGCCAATTCAACGTAGAGTATGCGCTGTCTGAGGCAAGGCAAAACATAGTAGTACGGCCGGCCCAAGACTATCGTCTTTCGACGACATTTGCAGCGAAGCACGCAGATACGCGGCCAATTTTTAAATGCGAAGCATTTCTTAGCGAACTTCCGCGACTTTGAGCGTATCTATCTATCTATCTATCTATCTATCTATCTATCTATCTATCTATCTATCTATCTATCTATCTATCTATCTATCTATCTATCTATCTATCTATCTATCTATCTATCTATCTATCTATCTATCTATCTATCTATCTATCTATCTATCTATCTATCCAGCCGCCTACGACTTTGGGCTCTCCTGGCCGTATCGTTAATGGGATTTAAACCAAAATTGGTGTGGAATAACAAGCCTGTATGACAAAGTGGAATGACTGGTCATATCATGAAAATCATGACTAGCTTGTCATGAAAACTATGATTTACACGCCATGGCCCTAGTGCTCCTGAAACCATTTTCTCAACTTGATATATCCGAAAATTCGTACGATGAGGCATTTCTGCATGACCAACATAAATGACAGGTGGTAATATGAAAAGCATGGCCTGCATGTCATGTACAACATGATTTACATGCCACACTCATGACGCGCTGACGGCCGTTTCGCTAGCTTGATATACACCAAATTTGGTATTGCGTGACGGGACTGTATGACGAACATAAATACCAAGTGGTAATATGGAAATCATGACATGTCATGTGCAACATGACTTGCATGCCACGCTCATGACACTCTCGTGGCCGTTTCGCTAGCTTGATATACACAAGTTTGGTTTTGAGGGACGTGACAGTATGACAAGCATAAATGACAGGTCGTAATATGAAAATCATGACCTGCATGTCATATGCAACATGATTTACATGCCACGCACATGGCGCCCTGACGGCCGTTTCGCTAGCTTGATATACACAAAATTTGGTATTCAGTGACGTGATTGTTTGACGAGGATAAATGACGAGTGGTAATATGCAAATCATGACATGTCATGTGCAACATGACTTGCATGCCACGCTCATGACACTCTTGATATAACGCCAGCTTGATATACACCAAATTTTCGGGCGAAAGCCTTTAATGTCTCATGCTCACGTCAGCCCGTCCGTCCGTCCCTCCACCCGTGCCCTGGCACAGTGCCAGGTGGGCGACGGGGCGCGCAAACGGTCGCCGGTCGCGTTGGACTCTACAGGACTCGCGCTTTGCTTGCGTAGCGTCGCTGTGCCCAGCGTCTCTTATCATGCAAGGAGGGAGACGCGCATCACGTCCCATTCTGACCGACCCCGTCCCAGTGGGCACAGGTGTTCGAGAAACACACTTTGGAATTGACAGTGTCCGTCAATTTAAACGCTGGAACGCGGATGGCGTCTGCACGATGCGCAGAGCGCGAGATTACGAACGCATGCGAAACGGAGACAGCTTGGTATCGCGTCTCGCTGCGATTCGAGGTAAAAAATTAGGCGAACATAAGTGGCAGGTGGTAACATGAAAACTTTGTCATGCATGTCATCTGCAATGCCATTTACATACCACGCTCATGGTGCGCTTGCGTCCAGTTCGCTAGCTTGATATACACCAAAATTGGTACTGCGGGATGTGACGATATATCGAACATAAGTGGCAGGTGGTAACATGAAAATCTTGGCATGCATGTCATCTACAATGCCATTTACATGCCACGCTCATGGTGCGCTTGCGCCCAGTTCGCTAGCTTGATATACACCAAAAATTGGTATTGTGGGACGTGACTGTATGACGAACACAAATGACACGTCCTAACATGTAAATAATGACATGCATATTATGTACAGAATGATTTGCCCCTTGCTGGCTGCTCGGCGTCACATCGATTCCCACAGTGCGTGGGATCCGCCGGTTATTCTTTTCTGCGGTTTTTGATTGAACCGCAAGTTGACGCCGTCGCAAGAAAAAACATCACTCCAACGACACAGCACGACAGAGGCAATTGCCACCATGTTGTCCCTAGGTTCATTTTTCGATTGCACGGGTTGTGTATCCATACCAAGGCTCCTCGCTCTTCCCTCTTTTTGCTTCTGTGCGTGTGTGAGCTGCCTCTTTCCGCCCGTGCGGTCGGCTCTTGATTGTTGAAGCGGTGCAAGTAATCCCATTCGTTGAATGGATGTCACTGCACCCTCGTAGTTCGCCGGGCGGCTCACCAAACAACCTGCCAAGGGGCAACAGCGCTTCACCGCCCTGGTCGTTACACAGTTTCCTTCTCAGAATGAGAGGAGAAAGTGACATGGAATATTTTTGCATAGAAGAGTAGACAAAAAATTGGCCGCGTATCTGCGTGCTTCGCTGCAAATGTCGTCGAAAGACGATAGTCTTGTGCCGGCCGTACTATTATGTTTTGCCTTGCGTCAGACCTCGCCTACTCTACGTTGAATTGGCCGCATCTGGCTGGCATTGATAAAATAGAGGAGGCACTGGGCGAGATGTGGACGCCACTGAAAAATATGAGCTTGTGCTGAACCAAGTCATTACACCGTGACCAAGGGCCACTGCCAGCGGCAGCACCTTATCGTCGGCACAGGGCTTTTACGTGCAAAGCGTCGCAGTTCGTGCACAGCGTCGCATTTTCAGCGCAGCCTAAAAACACTAGGGTCTTTAGAATTGCGTGTCTATGTATTTTCTAATAAAAGAACACACGACCTGACACTAACATATTATTGTTGCGCCTCAGATCGCTGTGGCGTTTGAATTTGTAGTACGCTTTTCGCTGTTGCGTTTTGTAGCTAGTAGACAGATTTAGTTGAGCGTCCGCAACAACTCTGCGTACGCAGCCTGTCATTGAAAATGGCTGGCAGGCTGCGTCCGCAGAGCTGCTGCGGACGCCCAGCTAAATGTGTCTAGTGTCTCAGGGTGTCCTTGGGCTGGCGGGCGCCCATCATGGCAAGCCAGCCACCGAAGAAGGCGTTAGCCTTCTATGTCGTCGTCCCTGAGGGGGGCAAGTCCTGAAGACGTCGTTGACGTGACGTCTTCAATAGTAGGAATCGAACAAGTATACTGTGTTCAACACTTCGGAGGCTGGTACTACCAAGTTACCGTCAACACTGGCAGCAGTGGCATTGCACGAGTCACACCTAAACAGAGTTGCCTGTTCATGCAGTTATCCTGACCGCCCATTCTCCGCCCCCCGCCTGCCTCATCGGTGATTATCTTAGCGGTGTTCCATCGTCGCACTGCCCTTGGGAAGGTGCTGGATCAGCCACACGTGGTGAAACTGCGACTGCGCGGCCACATCGTAGTGAGCTGCTGGTGTTCGACGATTTCACCGCTGGAGGTTACTGCCCTGAGAGCGAGCCCTACAAATTAGCCGGCCCCAGCGCCTGCTTTTCACTGGTAGCAGTGGCATTGCACGAGCGACAACTAAACAGAGTTCCCTGTTCATGCAGGTATTCTTTCAAGTTTTAGGGGCGAAGCTCCTTAAAGCGGCACCCGTTCGTCCCTCATCGTAGTCGTAGTCGTAGTGCGTAACTAGTCTTACGCTTTGACCTCCAAGGTGGTGCCGGTGGGAGATTTCTCCTGCGCGTTGTTGAACAATAAAAAATTCGCAGCGTGCGCGTTAACTAAAAGCCGAATTCTTCTGTCTCTCATTCCCCATTAGCAGCCATTGGCATTTCTCCTGTGCGTGATTAAACAATAAAAATTTTGTTCAAAACGCCGTTGATTGATGAAATAAACCAACGAAAGACGCCAGATGTTTTCTAAAAGCAAAACGAAAAGACGCCAGATGTTTCTAAAGCAAAACGAAAAGACGCCAGCTGCTTAACGAAAGACTCCAGGTGTTTTCTAAAGCAATGGTTTTATAATCAAAACCATATCGCGATACAGGTTTGTAGTTGACGATGCTCGTTGCCGTCGGTGTGTGCTCGTATGGATAAGGATGCCGCTGCAACCAGTGCAAGAACCACTTAGCTTACATTTCACCGACCACAAAGCGGTCATAATGAAAGGACAACGGAAACCAGCAATAAAAGTTTGATAAAACATTTAATCAATCGTTTCACGTCATTTTTATCGGGCGAATTAACGGAAGAAATTTCACGGTTTAACCGATGATTACTTCCAGGAGCTTCGCCCAATCTCATCATCATTCACCTCGTGGATCTGCCGTCAATTTTTTTTTCTGTGTAGTGAAGACGACAAAGAAGATTCGCTCGGGCGTCTGTTGCTGTGCGCGAGATCTGGGTTCCTGTCGGACCAGCGCTACTCTGACTGCCAAGTCGTCACTGCTTTTCTAATAAATCTTCATACGACATTTGGTGGAGGTTGCTGCAATCCTGTCCTCACCCTGGAACTTCGCAACCGAACGTTACCAGCAGCTTCAACCGCTACAATGACCGACATCGCCAACACTCAGCCCGGCACCACCGCTGCTACCACTTCAGGCGGAGCCATCCAGTGAGCCGTGACCCTCCTATTTTTAGCGGTACCGGCGAGGCTGACGTGGAAGCTTGGCTTTCCACCTACGAGCGCGTCAGTGAAACGAACAACTGGGATGACCCGGCAAAACTGCGCGTCGTCACCTTCTATCTTGCCGATGTCGCCAACCTCTGGTTTCAAAACCACGAGCGTGAGTTTCCAACCTGGTCAGACTTCAAGACAGCAATTGTAGGAGTCTTCGGCAACCCAACTTTGCGAAAACTTCGCGCTGAACAACGCCTACGCCAGCGTGCTCAACAGCCCGGTGAGACATACACGAGCTACATAGAGGATGTCAGCAATATTTGCTCCCGCGTCAATGCCTCCATGAGCGAAGAGGAAAAAAATTACACGATCTCCCGCTAAAGGGAACCATGTGTAGATGTGAAGCAGCGGGCGCTAACGCTTACACTGGCGGTGGCGTTGACGCTGGCGCTATCGCAGCGTTGCGCAGGAGAGAAAACTGAGGAGGCGCAAAGCACGCAGTGATGGACCGGTGTTTCCTGCTGGAACATGCCAATCGCTGCTAATGGGCAATGAGAGACAGAAGACTCCGACTGGACACAGAGACCGGCAGTGCGCGTTTAGTTAACGCGCACGCAGCGAAATTTTTTATTGTTCAACAACGCGCAGGAGAAATCTCCCCACCGGCACCACCTTGGAGGTCAAGATCCATTGCCATATATACGGGATGGACAGTGAACGGTTGTGCAGCGCGAGCAATCGGTTTTTTCAACCAAGAAACTCGCTAGCAGACGCTGTCTGCGTCGGCGTCGCGAGGCGAGAGAGGGCGGAGCGTAGGAGAGGAGAGAGAGGGGGGACGCGCATGCGCAGTGGGGTGTGGACGCTGTGGGCAGGGATGCCCTAGAGGAGAGAGGGGGGAGCGTAGGAGAGGTGAAAGGGGGGGGACGCATATGCGCAGTGGGAGCGTGGGCAGGGATGCCTAGAGGAGAGAGGGGGGAGCATAGGAGGGGGAGAGAGGAGGGGAGGCGCATGCGCAGTAGGGGTGTGGATGCCGCGGGGAGGGATGCCTAGAGGAGAGAGAGGGGGGAGGGACGTTTTTTATTTTTATTTTTTTTTTTTTGAAAGGGTTTGCGCATGCGCAGTAAGGGAGGTCACGCCGCACACCACCACTGGATTAAGCTTCGCCATAAGATGCTTCACATCTAAAAGTTAGGCGTATCCTCAAAGGCATC
>JALIZH010012051.1:0-75507 GCA_030522465.1 Rhipicephalus appendiculatus
ACTTTGCTTCAGTAGGAAATAATTACTGGAGGACAGTAGGCAAAATGGCGAAGGTTTAATTCTAAATCTCTATTTACAGAAAGTATTGATACAGGATAATCGCGGCAGGTAGGAGAATGTGTTGTCAAATATTTATTTGAATAAAATTAACAAATCATGCTACAATGAATCTTTGCTTAAGTAACATGTGCTATATGCACTATCTCAAATACACGTTCATCTTAATCTTGGGCGCATGTTTGACGACTCCTAGTAACGCAATGGGTATATTGACGCCAATGAGGCAAATTGAACACTGTGCTAATCTCACGTAGATATTTCCTTACCCTCGGAAGAAGTCCATGTGAGCGTCTTGCACACGGGCGAGTTTGTTCTAAAATATATCACAAGCGTGTCACAACACAAGGAGCAATAATATTGTTATATTACCATCAATATTATTCAAACTTGTGAGGTTATTCCAATAGCATCAGCGTTATCAGTTCATTCGACATCCAGTGTAGAGCACTGGCGTCTCCCACTATCTTCCACTATCTCTACTTCGGAAGCTGATTCAACCCTACTTATTCCCACTGCCGATGTGCACCAGTTACCAGTTACCATTACATTGGTTCAAATAAGCGATACATGCGATGCATTTAGCTTTGACATTTTCTTGCTTGTGCACAATGGATATTTAATATCGCAGGAAGCTTTCCTACTAGTGCCAGTGGTCACTCACAAGGTGCCACGTCCTCTTTTCTTCCTGTATACTCTTTGCCACTTTGCATACAGAATCTAGGAGGATAATCAATCTATTTCTGTGTTGTCACACATACAGCAGGTTAAATGTGTTCAGTATTATTGACATGTGTGACATTATGTGTATCTTGTGTATAGAAATAGCTTGAGGTAGCAAAGATATGTAATACGCACCGACGCTGTTAGAATGGCGATATATCGTGCAATTTTCTTTTCGTCATAATTTAATGCTTTGGATATGTAGTGATCAACAACAACGTGGATTTCAGGGTTGATAAGCAACGGCAAGCGTGGCCCTGCGAGGATAGAAATTGGGAAAGGTGAGTAAAACTTTCCGGATATCTGGTCTTCCAAAAACTTCATTCAAATTTCTAAAGCTAACTTCCATGGCAATCGCAACCCATCGTCAAGTACTCAAATTGCGGAATTCCTTCTGTATTATAAGCTCAATAAAACATGTAAAATTTTCGTTTTCATTACGGCGAAACTTGTGTAGCTCGTATCAGTATTGTGCGCATGGAGATCCGCCAGAAGGCTTCTGCTTTTTGCTTCTGTTGCTCCATGGCGGGATTCCATTATGAAACTGAGTAAATATTTGCGCACATCCTTATAAATACCTCTTATCAATTTATGTATATTAACAAATTCGGCATTTTTTCTTTATGTACTAATGTGGCAACTGTGTACGCCAGTTTCACTTACCTAAAACAAACCGAAGCGAAATATATTGTAGCAAAGTCGACAGCTGGGCTAGTTGGTATGGTTCTATATTGTTTAAAGCGCAACAGACAGGACCAGGACCGTTGTGTCTTCTTCCTGGTCCTGTCTGTTGCGCTTTAAACAATATCGAAGCGAAAGATCATGGACTCTTCTAAAATAGTGGGACACTTCCCGTTTAGGTGACGTGTACTGACTGCGGTCAGCTGCAATTCTGCGCACGTTTGGGAAAGATATGTGTCTAGAAAAATATTGAGCGCAGTTTATAAATTATGGGCCAACCAGAACGCGCAGTGCTTCACGTACATTGTCGGAGAATGAATGAAGCGAACGCAATCTGAGAGCTGTTAATAAAGTATAGTGACAATGACCAGTGCTCCAAATCATGTTTGATTTATTTATTGGAGAGAAACATTAACTTAATAAATTCTTATAAGTAGCTGTCACCTCACAGTTGCATGTACGTCACCGCACATCACGGCCCATAATTAGACAGTGTACAAGTCGCCAAGAATACAATGTTACCTCGACAAAGCTAATGCACACAATGAGAATGCCAAAATTTGACAAAAGTTCCATTACACAGGTAACATCGCATGATATTACCTCTGTGAATAATCCGTCTCCGTACAGGCTCGAAATTGACGCTGCATGGCCAGAATGGACTAACCACACTTTATTCTGTTCATACACAAATTTCAGCACAATTGACGTAAGAGGAGCCAGCGCGTGTGGCTGCTTTGAATTAGCACTATTTACAGGCACGTGTATGTGCTCCAGTCAATATGTATACCAGAAAACGATTGGTTCATTTAGAAAAGTTTCAATATATAAAAACACGTAGACGTCGTGAAATTTAAATATGCAAATTTTTCAGAAATCTACTCAAAATTGTTTTTCAAATTAAATATGAATGGTAGTTCTAAAAATGTGCTAGGAAATTCAAGCATTCTATCAAAATTATTAGCCATAGTTTAAACAGCAGCAATGGCTGTAAGACATAATTATTTTCTGAGAAAAAAAAAACCTAAACTGGCTTACATCCAGATGAAAGTAGTGTTCTCATGAAGGTACTGATGCTACCGAATACTTTTCCGAGTTAAATTTTGCTTTCCGTTGCCGCAATGCTCGCGAATTACGGTTTTCAAGAAAAATGTGTTCGCGCCCAGACAAGCGCTTTCACTATAGTGTGTGTGCATTACCTTGTAGACCTGATAGCAAGTTAATATACTTATGTCATAGCCCTGGTCACAGATTAACAAACACTCAAAGTCACGCTCACACGAAAAAAAAAGACGCTCCCTAGGCCGTATCGCAATGAATTGAATTTCTACATTCAAATCATAATGTTGTAATTGTTATTATGGAGCATTTAAAACGAAACAAACTCATTTTGATCGCTTTTATCTATCTATCTATCTATCTATCTATCTATCTATCTATCTATCTATCTATCTATCTATCTATCTATCTATCTATCTATCTATCTATCTATCTATCTATCTATCTATCTATCTATCTATCTACATCTTCGTGCTCTTGTGTTCGTCTCCCTAACCTAGCATGACATAGCTTGAGGACGCCTGAGCTTCTTCGGATTCAAACGTGAAACGTGATTGCATGGACGGGCCCCGCTGGCTTGCCATGCTTATAGACACCGGAACCTTCACACGGTGAGAGGAACCTCTGTGAGTGTCAC
Organism: Rhipicephalus appendiculatus; assembly: GCA_030522465.1. Taxonomy (NCBI): domain Eukaryota; kingdom Metazoa; phylum Arthropoda; class Arachnida; order Ixodida; family Ixodidae; genus Rhipicephalus; species Rhipicephalus appendiculatus. The sequence continues at coordinate 3,158 of JALIZH010012051.1, forward strand.
ATGGGCCGTTTTAAGTGAAGTTCCGTTTTAAGTGTAGGGAAGTTCCGACTGTGAATCAACGAACTACGCACTACACGTCCGTAAGGCAATACAGACTGCTTCACACTTAGTTAAAATTGTTTAATATAAATGACGATCAATTATGACTAAGCGCTTTGTAATGGGTGGGCTTGTAAACCACCCATTCATTGTGCCATTCACACGGTGTGACGCCTGGTGCGGTTCTACTCCTCTTCTATACAATATTGCTTTTGTTAATGGGACTGCTAGTACCATATGATGCGTAACTGTCTTTTAAGCAGTTTTAGACGGTCCCGTTGCTTTGTGCTAGAACAGCTGACCTCCATGATGAAAGTCCCTGTCCGAATCTCACTCGAACCACAGTTGACGTTTAGTATACATGTGTATTATTTATTTGGATCTATCTCAGTTTTTCTCTGACGAACAACGCCAAATATTTCGCTTACCACGAACGATGCCGGCGCCGACACCGGAATTCCTGCGAAAGCAGCTCTTTCACGCTATAACCTTTAAATTGGCATAGGAGGACACAATTGTGTAATCAACACGATTCACAAGTAAAGGGTTAATAACGTGACTTCCCTATCGCGTACATCATGACACCCCTTCCACCTGTCGCGTGTAGCACCTACATGGATAATAAAGCCCGGAGTATAATAGCATGCGCCACAAATGACGTATGCGGCTAGCAAGTGTGTGCTTGAATAGACATTGGAAATCTCCACGCGATAGCATTACGCAACCCCTCTCGCATAAAAATGTGGTCCCGCTCCCGACGCCCTTGTCAATGAGTGAACAATCCCCATGAAACCAAAGCTAAAAAATCACGACTCTAGCCGGAATCGCACCCCGGCATTCTGCATATCTGCCAAGTATTATACAACAAAGCCCCGCCTGGGCTCCATGCCGCTTGGGAAAAAGGCACTATAGACCCGTTGTATTGTGAGTTGTCCACTTTTATAGCAGTGGAATAAACAATACATATGTACTGCTATGAATGTGCAACGTTAAATAAACTGAAGTGTGGCTTAAAAGATCACACTGTAGCGTGCACCACGTAGCCATATAACTGACGTCTGTGCTCTACGCCGCCGCTACGTCGGACCATAAGCTTGCTATCAACTCGTCGATAATGTGCCTGGCAAACTTTCAATATGCGCACAGCTATTCCATTTGCTCAAAGACGTCGACAGAACCCTTAGCGCTTGGCTCGAAGCGAAACATTTGTGATAGGCTGCTGCTCTCTGACACCTTCGCCCATATTCGATTTCCACAATGCGTGGGATCTGCGAGAATTTTTCTTCTCCCCTTCAACGCTGACATAGCAAAGATGTAGAAAAGCACTATTTCTTATCTCGTTGTTGAACTCCGAACAGAATTTTTGCTTTGCCGAGTGTGCGACAATGGACATCTTACCAAGAAAGCATACAACAGTGGATGGTGCCATTGTTGTTCATCGTTATATGTTCTGTATTTTGTTATAAACGGTATCGTTATTAGTGGACTCGACTGTATTACCAACACCAGAAGCGGTAAGCTGATATGTAGCACTTGTGCTTGTGAGGATGGTAGCCCTGGATAGTGCTTCGTGGACCGACTACTGTGAATGGCGCTTATGAATACAATGGATGTTAACCCGACATTACGGCTGCCTCATAGTAGTACATATGTAAGATTTTTAAAATTAGATAGCCAGCACTGCAAGCACAATTTACGTTTCACCAACATTACTGATACATAGGGTATCGTTCCAAAGCAGTTCCGAGCCCTGGCGTGGCTCTGTGGTAGAGTACTCGATTGCCACGCAGATTGCTTGGGTTCGATTCCTGCTGGGACCTGATATTTATTATTTGCATTCGTCGGGTCAACGCTGCCCACGCAAGTTTTTCTTAACGCTCTCGCATTTGAACTACTATTGTCTGTGCTCACCGTTCCTGGGTAGATATAAATTGTCAAACATCTGTGGCGCATACCCGCATACCGCGGCAGGGGGGTATACGGGTATGTGCCACACGTGTCTGCAGGAAAGGGTTTGACGACGAACGCGACAGGATTTTCGCGTTATTCATGTCATGGCCAGCCAGACATATTTGTCAATACATCTTACCCTCCGATACAAATTTTGGTCTACCCCAAGTTAAGCAGGCGATCACGAGAGCACCCAGACGTAGGCGACTAGATAGATAGATTGATTGATACGTAGATGGAAACGCAAAAGTGCTAACAGTACGCAAAGAAATGCTTCGCCTTTAAAATTCAACGAGGATTACGATACTGCCTAAGGCGAATTCTGAGAACAACAGTTTAGGCATTGTGATTTTGCGATACGTTGAGCAAATGCGCATGCATGAAGGCGACCCGGCGCGGCGCGAGTGGGAGTATAGATTGCTCGGTTTTCGCGTCAACTTAAAGGGCCCCTCACCATGTTTAGCAATTTTGAGCTGACGAGCGCAATTCATACACTGAGCGTTCACGATCATGTCTGCCAATATTTGTAACGCCACGCGCCCCGCAAATGGGTCATATTTCAAGCTGAACGCTGCTTGTCCTTCCTTTCGCGTGCTCGCGCGTAGAGAATGAGGGGATGACGTACACGGTGGAATAGCCCTACGTAGGCTGCTGGGCTTCCTCGGGCACGTCATGCACACGTGACCTTGCGCTCGGATGCCGGAGAAGGTGGGGAAGTGATTTGGCTTGCGAAGACTACGCGGGGCGAGCGGCAAGGGATTTGAGCTCGCCTCCTCGCACCACGGTTTCGCGCCGCTTCAAAATTCCGGCTTTCTCAGCTCGTAATCAACCGATTGAAAAAATTCTTGTGGCATAATGCTCTTCATCGGACACACAACAACTGCCAGCATCTAACTAAAATTTGTTATGGGGCCTGATGAGGGGCCCTTTAAGGCGGTGAACCTGGCGTCGCCAACTTCCCCCTCACTAGCTGGCACGAACGCTTCGCCGGACTATAAAGAGCCATTAAGCGTCCGCTAGAAGTTACCACACACAAAAGTGTGTCTTGGACGAACGCACGTCTTCTTCTCCTAAGCGTCGCAGGTCAACCCAGTTTCTCGTGACCGTGCGTGAGAGGCATGCGTTGCGCTGTCACAATGAGCGGTAGCAGTCATTGGCATTGCAGACGCTAACACAGCGGCTCGCAGGCTGTCATAGTGAAAACTCCTTGGGGCAGTCTCTCTTTCGTCTTCGTTCGCCGCTATTGGTTACGCCGGCAACGGTGACGCCGCTCAACGCAGGGACGGGAAGCTAAGAATTGCGCTCTAAAAAAGCTCTATACGGCTGTCATACAATGCGAGTACTCTGCCACGCAATTGCACCAGACGCCAAAAGGTGTGGCCTTGCAGTGAGTGGGGGCTTTAAAAGCCCACCGATTTTAGAGCATTCAGTAGTAATTGATCAATATCAGCAACCGCAGCAAGAAAGTATGTAGCAGCGTATGTGGGCGTGTTGCTTTACGGACGCGTAAGCGTTGCTTCACCAGCTGGCAAAAGGAAGGATTATGAAGTATAGGCACACCGCAACTGTACTTGCAGTAGGCATTCTAGGTCATTTTGAAACTGCCTATGTTACGCGCATCGGGCTTCCTTGATCTTCGGCACTGTTGATGTGTTCACCGGGACGAGAAGCCCCACTAGCGACGGAGAAGACGATGCGAACGGTGCCACTTGACGATATCGCGTTGTAGTCTTGAAGGCGAAGCTCTAGCGTCCTCCAGATTTTTCGTTCCAGACAAGATACGTTAGCGCATTAAAGCGACTATTTGAAAACAGTCACCATCTCAAGAATTATATATCAGCAGAAAAGCTCTAGGCTACCATAGAGGCGCCAAAAATTAATTCAGAAAACTGTACTGAACTCCAATTCATTACAGAATTAGGCTAGATGCATGGTGTTTTCGAGTCACTGGGCATCGCTATAATGTAGGATATTACGCAAATGATGCACTTCTTGTACACTTTGCGCATCGCAAAAAGTTCTTATTTGGAAGGCCCTACCTCTGACAAACTCCAATCGAGATTCCACCATCGTTTGCGTTGTATTTATGCCCGGTGTGCCTAAAAAAAACAAAAAATGTTGAATTATTATTTCTTCACATGCGAAAATTTAACAAAACAGCGCATTAACCACGTGTAATAAAAAGCACTAGTGAGAAACGTGATTTTTTTGTATAGCAAGCTCTTTTGTACCTTCGTAAAATAAGTATATTACTCTCTCATTGACAGGTTCGGCCCACAAATAATAGAAGCCGTCTTTTAGACGTTAAATAAACTCTTATACGAGAGTATTATGTTTATATACATTCAATTAGGCATCTAAATCTACCACATTCATTTTGACATTGAACTATACAGTCTTTCAGCTTTTCATGTTAGTCACAATTATTTTTATACGCTTACAAGATTTCAAACTGGATGCTGTTTTTCGCTTTTGACTTAATATTTCTTTCATGCGAGATATTTAGTTAGCTTGATGCGTATTTCGCCATTACAATGAAGAAAATCATTCCATACGTATGTGTTTTTCCGCCACAGAGGTCTAGTGGTTACGGCGTTGGAAATCTCACCCGAAGGTCGCGGCATCGAATCTCGGCCACGGAGACCGTTTTTGCGATGTAGCGAAATTCCAGAGGGCCCTGTAGTTAGAGTTCGGTGCATGTTAAAAAACTCGAGATTGTGAAATTTCCGAGTCCTTCGGTAAGACGCCCCTCATAATCATTTCATGGTTCTGAAACGTCAAAACTACAGTTATTTTTTATGTGCCTATGTAATTCCTATGTCATGACATGTGTCGCTTTGGAATGTATTTTTTCATCTTCCAGAAACGTTATCGCCTGCACAGCGCAGGCAACGTGACAAGGCTGTCACGTGACCGAAGAATTCACGCGTTTCGTGACGCGGTGTCTCGCACGTCTTCACAGTGTGGTTTTCTCTCCCACACCTTGAGCATACCTTATGAATTCCTTGGTAGTAGATGATGATACGATGACGTTGAAAGCTCAGCAAATTTGCCCCCCGGCTTCGCCATTTCTGTGCGGATGACTCTTACGTCAGTACCGAATATGTGTCTTCCTTTGTACTGTGACTCCTGAATCCGCCTTTCGCATGTTCGTAGTGCGCATGTGATGCATCCTAGCGGCGAGCGCTTGAAAAGTTATGTGCGGCTTAGGCGGTTCGTGGAGTAGACGACGCACGATTTGGAATGAGTGGGCAGGGAGGTCGGCACACAAATCCAACGTGACTCCGATATCGAGATGTCGTCGACATGCATGGCGCCGACGCAATCTTTAGGCCCACTTATTAGCAGACCGAGGCACAGCTAGGAAACACCGACGGCAGCGAGTAGTTGTGTCCGTGCTTTTGGGCTGACCAAACCAGTCTCGCCGACCCGCGTGATTAGCCCAGAGCGAAAACTTCGCACAGAAAGTATGATTGCTGCAACAGCTGTGCTTGTATACATACTTAATCGGGCTCACGCGTACTATAAATGGCATTCCGACCTTGAAATGCACTTTTTTAGAGACTTTCACATTGGTCTGCACGGGTATTGAGTTGGTGTAAATCATCTTCGGCGATCGAAATCGACTGTGCTATGAGGCCTAGCACAGTGGATGGCCGATCACGACGTAAAACAAATTAGGCTAGTTCTTATACTTAAGGCATGACCATGACAACTACAAGAGGACAACTATTATTTGATGTCTATGAATGAATGCTGGGCTCGCACGCAGCGGTCCCAGGTTCGAACCCCTCCGTCAATCCTGGATTTTTTTGCTCTGTCATTTTTTTTATTTGGCGCGATAGCGGTTACGGACACCAGCGAGGTGGCGGCGTACAACTACGGCGTCCTTCTTACGATCTCATAACAGCTTTCGCTGTAAAAGAAAAAAACCTATAGGAAAAAATTCCACATCTCCCGCTAAAGGGAACCATGTGTTGGTGCGAAGCAGCGGGGAGATAATCAGCTTGAGCGGGAGGAACGTCGCCGCTCTCATTTCACGGCAGCGCTCCGGGCGCTCATCGCGGCGCTGCACAGGAGAGAGAATGAGGCGCACGCACTCCGTCATTTTTATACCGCGGAACTACCGTGGCGCCCCCAGTGGAGTATGCAGCTGTAACATCACCTGTCGTGCGCGCCGCTCCGTAGAGGATTCCTAGAAAAGAGGACGGGGGACCGTAGGAGAAGAGAGAGAGAGAGGGAGGGGACGTGCATGCGCTGTGGGGGTGCGGGACGCGGGAGCCGCTCCCTAGAGAAGAGGATTCCTAGAGGAGAGAGAGGGGCAGAGGACGCGCATGCGCTGTGGGACGCGGGCGCCGCTCCATAGAGTAGATGATTCCTAGAGTAGGGAAAGGGGGTGAGCGTAGGAGAGGATAGGGGAGGGGACGCGCAAACGCTGTGGGGGGTGTGGGACGCGGCGGCCGCTCCGTAGAGTATTCCTAGAGGAGAGAGGGGGGAGAGGACGCGCATGCGCTGTGGGGATGTGGGACGCTCCGTAGAGTAGAGGATTCCTAGAGGAGCGATGGGGAGAGGACGCGCATGCGCTGTGGGACGCGGGCTCGGCTCCGTAGACTAGGGGATTCCTAGAGGAGAGAAAGGGGGTGAGCGTAGGAGAGAGAGGGGACGCGCATGCGCTGTGGCGGTGTGGGACGCGGGAAGGAGGGACGGACTAAGCCCCCTCCAAACACATGCAAGCAAGATCAAGGAATAGGGTCAACCTGGGCGACAGACACCACCTGCCTAGCCATTGCTGAGCAGCCTCTCTGTCCTCTCGGCCATGACTCTGATGACTGTAGTGGTTGTAGTGGTTGACGGCCTTCATATTACTACATTGTTCTGGTTCGCATAATGGGTGCTTCCCTACTTCATAAAATTGGCCGGAGGCTGGACACGGGACACCGGACGGGGGGACGGGGGGACGCGGGAGGGACGGTCAAAGCCCCGAGCATAAGATGCTTCGCATCTAAAACATTCCACCGCCGGGGATAGAACCTACGATCTCCCGGACCGCGCCTACAAAATCCCGACTTTACTAATGAGGCATTCACTCTCGCACGGTGCTCTCTGTTGGAGGGGGTTAGGCGGGGTGGTGTGGTGCCGCCGTCTGTTAGCGACCAAGGGAAGAAATGCGGCATGATACTTAGTAACGCCTATAGAGAACGATTCTGGGACAATGCAGTCAAAGCATGGCTTCCGACATTCGCAATCTCGGAAGCCATAGTTAAAGCGTTTCGACGCCAGCGAAAAACATTGGTCGCGCTAGCATCGCGGAGTCCCCGTAGACGCAGTGACGTTCTTCGCCTTGCGCTTCGTGTTGCTGTGTGACGTCTTGTTTACGATATTGCAGCTTCCCCATGCACCAACGGTGTTTATTCGCTGCCGACTGCTTCGAGTGCGATAGCACCGACGAATAACACTGCTGCAATAAGCGCTGCAGAAAGTCAGCCGTGTTGACGGGCAAATGCGATGCCTTGGTGGAGTAAAACAGAGACCAGCGGGACGTGGGCCCGTTCGCGGCTCAAGCTATGAACCTGTGCCTCCCGTGTTGCCGAAACGCAGTGTGGGTAGAGTATGCATGAGCACAGGCGTAGGTTACCCTGTTGCTCGGGCCCGCTCACTGAGTTGTTTCTCTTCTTAATTGACGACGCATTGAAGTAGTGCTTATGAGTACCAGTGTTTATTATGTGCTTGTTGATGTTATCCTTGTCAAACGATGCTGTAGCTGCCAAACACCAATAGACATTGTACAAGCTTTCATATATCACTACACGATGAGCACTACTTCTTTGAAGACACGTTTCACTTTCGTGTTACACCGATCGCTTTGACGGAGGGATCAGCCATGTTTATTTGCTTGTAGCCTATATGTTTACAAATTTCAAACTTTTGATAACCTTACTCAAAATAAGCCTCATGTCTGTTTTAGTTTTGTACATCATTATTATGTATTCGCCGAATTTTATCTCACGGCGTGCATAGCCCCCCCCCCCCCCTCCACACACACTTTCAATTTGCCATGCAGACCCCGCCTTGTAGGCTTCGTGAAACTCGGCCCTGCTCCTCAAAAAGGTTGCCGACCTCTGCTGTGGACGAATGCTCCACAGGCGGGAGCGCGTGCCTGCCACTTATCCAGACGTGCTTGGTGTGATGTGACTTACTGCCGGCGGTCAATTTGGCCAATTTGGTGGCTTTTTCAACTCCTATCTCACAAATAAAATGCCACATGTTTTGACCGATTAAGTTATAACACGAACTTCGCTTTGATTCTGTGCAGTATTTTTCTTTTTTTTTGTTGTCAGATGTGGTCTTTTTTAAAAATTTATTTTCAAATTATACTTAAGTATTTTTGGTTTACGTTGTATGCGATTCTTGACAGTTGTATTTGGAACACTTGTTAACCTAATGTTGGAAACGTTCCGGTACATTTTGAAAATTCGGACTATAATAGGCGCGGCACTATAAAATCTCAAATCGGACCAATATTCAACAATTTCCCATATTCTTCTTATTAATAATGTCGACCAAGTAGTGCAAATTAACAATATTTGGGGAACGCATGCTAATTCACATTATTGCAACGAAAATTGTGAAACCCAGATCTGAAACATTTTTTTGTAAGATCTTGCTAAAATCCCACTTTGGCGTAAGACGCAAAAAGCGGTTCTGGTTCACTGGAGACTTCCGTTCTTTTTTTGGGGGGGGGAGGGGGGGGGCTTTTTTTTCGTTTGACGAAGGCTTCTTGTGTCCGTATGTCATACCCCAACAGTTAGCATGAAACTAAGTGAGTGACGTTATTGCCGATACAGTATCTTCGTTTCAGCCGCGCATAACCATCTGTCTTGGTCACCAGCCTCTCAAGCCAAAAAAGACGCGGACATCCGGAATATTGCACACAAATGCTCAGTTTTTTTATACATGACTGACTAACAAATTTTAAAAAAAACCTTTCCAATGTTGCATTTTTTCAACAAGATCTAAATCTCTTAACTCTTTCTCGGTGCGCCACAAATTCGGACAGCCATATACTGGATTATATTACCGTAGTCGTCATGCCGATGCCGACTATCTTCTGGTGCAGGAACCTCGTATACTTCGTGAGGTGTCGTGCCATCTGCCGACCTCTCCATTCCTTGTAAAGGTCGTATACGGAAGGTGTGGCCAAGCACGCCTTCCTGCAAACATTAAAGATATGAGGCATTAACAGATGGACAAAGCATTCATTTGCAAGATCAGTAAGCCTACATACCAAATGCCAAGTAAGAGAAAGCTTTGGCCTCACAGTATCAGCCCAAGAGTGCAAGCCCTTGTCCTATAAAAAGAAATAGCTGACCGACCTTGTCTACTGCCAAAATATACATAGCTACCCCCAAAATTGCTGAAACAGCATTTTGCCATATTCAAAGATAAGGTTCACCTGAATTGGAACCGAGAATTGACTTGGCCAACCTCCTAAATTTCTGTAGCCTGTCGCCAACGTTCAGTTGTCTGAATATAAAAATTTAATTGATCCACGTACCTCGCTCCCTAAGTCCACTTTAATCTCTCTTTAACTGAATATGCAAATTAGAAAAGACGCCGTAGTTGAGGGCTCCGGAAATTTAGACCACCTGGAGTTCTTTAACGTGAACCTAAATGTAAGTACACGGACCTCGAGATTTTCGCCTCCATTTCAAATGCAGCCGCCGTGGCCGGAATGCTATCCCGCGACGTGCGGTTCAGCAATCGAGCATCATAACCACCATACTCCATCTCACAACTACCTTGCAGCACTGCCGAAGCGACGAGGAGTGCACAGGAAGTATGCTTGCGTAGCCCGTAATCCAGTTCCGGGTTTAACTGTTTCATTATCAACAAGATAGAAGGGTGTTATGTGTCCCAGGCAGCACACCGGCATTGGACCAATCTCGGCCCAAGGTTGGCAAACATTGGCACAAATATTAGCCCCACATTGGATTTTGGGGTTTTGCTACACCTAAATGTACATTGATCCAATATTGGAAGCCAATGAATGCCCAATGTTTGCAAAGACGGCTGCAGCCAATATTGTACGCCCAACATATCGCCAATAATGGTAAAGATGGCTTAAGCCCACATTGTCCGTCGTGCGTATCGCCAACATTGTGTAAATATTGGCAGCTCCAATATTTCTTGCCAGCCTTTTAAATGCGAATGCATTTCATAGTCGGGCTATGTCAGGCATCCGGCGTTGGCGTTGGCGTTGTCCGCGGGGGAGGAGGAGGAGGAGGATAGGTTGAGGAGGTGTGCGCGCCGGCAGGTGTAAAATGTGAAGCATCTTATGGCGAAGCTTAATCCGGTGGTGGTGGTGTACGGCGTGACCGCCCTTACTGCGCATGCGCAAACCCTTTCAAAAAAAATAAAAAAAACCTCCTCTCTCCCTCCCCTAGGCATCCCCTCCCCGCGGCAACCACACCCTCACTGCGCATGCGCCTCCCCTCCTCTCCCCCCTGCTACGCTCCCCCTCTCCTCTAGGCATCCCTGCCCGCGCCGTCCACACTCCCACTGCGCATGCGCGTCCCACCTCTCTTCTCCTCTCCTACGCTCCCCCCTCTCTTCTCTAGGCATCTCTGCCCGCAGCGTCCACACTCCCACTGCGCATGCGCGCCCCCCCTCTCTCTCTCCTACGCTCCCCCTCTCCCTCTCTCGCCTCGCGACGCCGACACAGGCAGCGTCTGCTAGCGAGTTTCTTGGTTGAAAAAACCGACTGCTCGCGCTGCACAACCGTTCACTGGCCACCCCGTATATATGGCAATGAATCTTGACCTCCAATGTGGTGCCGGTGGGAGATTTCTCCTGTGCGTTGTTGAACAATAAAAATTCGCAGCGAGCGCGTTAACTAAAAGCGGTCTGCGGCGGAGCTCGGCGGAGCTATATATGAAAAAAAATTAAAAAAAAATAAATAAATAAATTAAAAAAAACAAGAAAAAGCAAAAAAAAGGCGCTGCGCCGTGCTCCCGACCGGGCTGCAGAAATTAGGCGCCTTTTTCCTTCTTCGAACCACAACCACCATATATAAATGGAGTGAAGCGCGCGCGAAATGCATTCGCATTTCCTCACGATTCCCTTCGGGGAGGTGGGGGCTTTTTCGTTGGCTGCGCAGTCATTCTTTCTTTTCCAGCGTTTAACACCGGTTCTTGCCAGCCTTTTCGTTGGCTACGCCAATATCTTTCTGGCGTTTTCCACTGAATGTGTAGTTTAACATGAAGTAGATTTGTGTGCGTGTACATGAATTCGTGTTGTCCACGCTTTTCTATTTATGTAGGCAGCAGGAATAATCACCTAGAAATCCTGAGAGCAAACAGAAGTTTATTCTGAATGTATAAAGTGTACATATGGTAAAGATACTGGAAGTTTTGAAAAGAATTTCGCATTTCGCGCTTTGTTCTACTGATAGCTTGCTTGTAGATAATAGCTGTATAGAACCCACACTAATTATTTTGAATAACGATCTTATATTACTAATCGCAAAAGGGCACCACTCACAAACACACAGCCAAAAATCATCTCTGTTAGGGCTTATTTGAGCTGTAAGTACATCGGGGCTCAAAAAGGAATTGAGTGAAAAGCGAATTGTGGTATAAAATGAATGCATGAACATCTACGCTTGGACAGGCGTTCGACACAACTGTGATTCATATCCGCCTTGAACTACCAGTAAGTACATGGCCTATTTATTTATTAAACGGTGACTATGCTAGAGCTTGAAAGAAGGCGATAACTTGGAAACTATTGAAAATATCAGTGTTTTAAATCCAGAAATCCTTTGCGTGATGCGAGCGGTGAAGAAAAAATGAAAAACGGATGCTTAGCTGGCGCACAACAACACGATAAAGGAACCAAATAACACACGCAAACACTGACAATTTCGCTAAGGGTGAGGACTTAACTAACCAATTTCAAAGCACACAACAAAGCGCAGCACATGGATATACACAAAGTAAAAGATCTAGAGAAAATACTGAGCACACATTTCCTTAGCGAAAAAACACGGAAAGTAACTTGCAATAAAGGAAAGAAAGGACTTACTGAACGCGATCCGAACACAAATATCCAGCGGAAAGTTTGCGAGTTTTTAAAACACATCGGCTCTCATCTGCGGATGGCTTGTCAAAAGTCAAAACAATCAAGTCCGAAGTTGCACACGGCAGCTGCTTTCTCACTGTAGCGGCGCCGTAGAACGTCATCGTCTCGGCATCCGAGTCCGTTTTTTTCCCGATGACTCCCAACTGAATGCCGAAGGGCGCGCCGCCGCCGTTGCCGGGAGCCCAAACGAGGGGAAGTGTCCGCCGCCGACTAACAAAGGATAGCCCCCGGCCAGAAAGAGGCCGAAACGCGTACGCATCTTCGGTCCCGTCGTCTCCCGCCAAACACCCTGCCCCCTCCCCCCGCCCCCCCCCACACACACACCCCGATGCTCGTTTTCAAGGGCAGTGAAAGCTCGCGACCGCTGTCGAACCGTCGTGGGTGGAGCAGCCGTCAAGTGACAAGTGTTTTATGACCAGCCGCCACCATGCTACCCCACTGCCGGGAGGAGAGGACGTAAAATTCCTGAGCAAAACATGACGCAGCACTGCTTCTCCGGCCCCCGAACACCGAGAACATTTATTTGAAGTGAACACGTCTTGTGTGAAGCGCTGAGTGCAAACGTAACTGATCCCTCATTTAAAAATTCCGCGAGTGATACCTGCAGTCTTGGACAGCGCATCGCTGTAGCGCGCACACAAAAAAGCTACGATACTGCAATCTAACCAGTCGTGTATTAAACACAAAAATACGTGGTGTGGCTGAAGTAACATGAACTGTTTTGATTGTTCGCCGCTAATAAAGCCGTAAGAACAATTTCCGAGTGCGCGCACAAAAGTCGAGCCAATGCAAAACGCCCATTGCGAAACAAAATAGATTTCCCTTTCTGTTCTATTAACTCATCGACACTATCTATACAGGCTACAGTGGCGTCTCTCATAATCATATCGTGGTTTTGGGACGTAAAACCCGAAATTATTATTAATATTATTATTATTATTATTATTATTTATATACTGCGTCAATCAATATAAAGACAATGTTTAAGGTTTTTTGTTGTTTTTACAATTGCGGTGTATATGCTGGCTGCATCGCACAAATAACGTTATTTTTTAACAAGCATTGCACAGTTCAATTTTTGTTCTTTTTGCGTTTCTTTTTTCTTAAAAATCTTTCCAACAGCTCGAAAACTGAGTTGAGCACTTGGTGCGTATTTAATTTTACATCGCTGAACATCTGTAAAACAAATTTTGTTCAACTATTGAGCCTGCATTTTGAGCCATACCGAATGTCAACTCAGTAATACAACTCACTAAGGCCAACTCAGTAATGGAATGCCAACGCAGTAATCGAAGTGCCAGTATTGTTTGCTGACTCACGACGATAGACTGTTTTTGCCATCTTTATGAAATGACTGCCAATATTTTACGTTGGCTGGCAACGGTATTCGATTGTTGTCGTCCTTGCGGGATGGCTGTGCCAATGTGTTATGTATGCTGGAAATGATGGGCCTTTGTTTCCGTCCTTATAGAATGGCGGTGCCAGTATTGCATGTTGGCTGGCTACCACGGCCCTTTCTTGCCGTCCTTGTATGATGGCACAACCAATATCGTATTTTGGCTGGCTATGACGGCCCCTTTGTTGCCATCCTTGTACAATGGTAGTACAAATATTGTATTTTGACTGGCTACAATGGACCATTCTTGGAATCCTTATAGGCTGACTCCGCCAACATAGGTTTTGTAATGGATTGACTGGCCCTTCATTGGACCATCGTTTGCCAGCGTATAAACAATATTGGGCCAATGTGCTGTGCTGCCTGGGGTGCTTCTCGCATGACGCGCTACTGCGATACTTGGTACGTTAGGCCTTCCCGCATGCACTACACTGTAAACCACTTTGCACCCTTAAGGGTGTTTCAAACAGGCAAAACACCCTTTGCCTAACCAAATTTGCAAAATTAGGGTGTAAGGGTGTTTCCCTTCCCCAAATAACCCTTAAGGGTGATGTTCTAGCTAAAACACCCTTTAGGGGGTAAGGGTGTTTTGGCTAATAGAAACACCCATGGCCCATACAACAGCCTACCAGATGATAACTGAGACTCGCTGATTAAAGAGTCGCTGGACCTTAGCCGAGTTTAGATTAAAAGTTATGTCTCTTTTAGGGGTATCTACAAGCATACCATAAATTTATGCCTGGTATCTTAATGTTTAGTGCTAACTTATAGGGAACTGGAATATCCCCACCGGCACTGAACGGTGGCCTAAAATACCATGGCTACATATAGCCGATGGTCACTTTAAGGCTATGTAGCGCGTAGCAGAGTCCATGGGATATTTTACAATACGTTCTGTTGTGTGTATGGTCTGGCGCGCGCGTGCACCTTCTATGCTGATGTCAACTGGGATTCCACGTTCCCTGACTGTAGATTTCATTTTTCCCGTTTTTTTCAGTCATAAGGGTGTAAGGGTGTTTAGGCCATTGGAAACACCCCATGATATGGGTGTTTTGGTACGTCAAAACACCCTTTTCCTAGGGTGTAAGGGTGTTAGTTATAGACACGGCCAAAAACCCCCCTCAAGGGTGGAAACTGGTTTACTGTGTACGCCTTTTCTGAATTACTGTAGCGATTACCGGCTGCTAACCGTAATGGCTACCCTAACCACGATGACGCAAAGCAACATGGCAGCCCCCATACAGCCGAGCCCATCCGCTTCACCCGAATCCGTGCTTTTTACTGGCTCTCTCCCCGGATTGCAAGAAATACGTGGAATAAACTGTCATCGCTTCGGCTCATCTAACGCTCAGGGCAAGCATTAGGCATTTTCCGTTATTTAGATCACTGGTTCGTTTTGATGCTCATAGGACTACTGAGGTGGAGCCGAGCCGTAAAAGTGGTTTTGATGTCAACTGAGCGCCAGAACATTAGCGCTGGGGATGCGATGACAATGCGAAACACCCTCAATGTTTACATTGTTTTCTGCGCCATTAATTTGCTGTTTCGTTCAAGAGTGCCATGTGATGACAGTTGAAGTCTACTGAATATCCGGAACACTTTAGATCAAATTTCCTGTATTTTGCGCAAGTTTGCGCTACTAAGCGCAAACTGTGTTTAGCGCTCTAAAAAAAAGGAATCGGTGAAAGCGCCAGTATCAAAGCTGTTATAAAAAGAACCGCATTCTTAACAAACGCCAGCACACCCGTTCTGTATACGCGGGCTTTTGAACATCAAATATACCGCGAGGTGGCGTTCCCGAGGAGGTTTCTGTGTCTTATATTAACCGCAGGAGGCTAGTACCGATAAAGTAGGCCAGCGGACGCCAAGGAGACAACGACCAGACGACGCGACGCGGATGAACACGTCTTGACAGGATCTCGCCTTTCCTGTTGGCTAACAAGCCCTTTAGCTTCCACTTTGCTGCAAGGTACTTCTGAGATGGAGTATAGTTCCCCTCGAGGCGGGTATCATCATCTTGATCGGCCTCTACATTGTGGTGCATTGCTCGGCCGCGCGCGCTTTCTTCCACCTCTTCATCATCTTGTTGAAACCTTGCTAATTAAGGGGAATTGAGATTCGTTGTTAAAGAAGGCCTTGTTGACTAAGGCTACGCTAAAATAATGCTAATTATGCCTTGCTAATATTGTCACGTGGCCGTGACCTTGACGAAGGCAGCAGTCGGCGTGTCGAAGATGAAACTCTTCATTTAGCCGACCTTGTGGCCGCTGTACACTACTATGTACGCTGTACGCCTAATGCACTCTGTACACTAATATCAGCGAACAGAGCGCCGGCTCTCCCCAATCCGTCAAGCGGTGAAGCACGATGGCATTGATACACGTGTCATCGAACATTACAGCGTCATTGCTAGCGGCCACGTTAGTTCCAGAACCAACTCTAATGTTCGCGTTGTACGCGTAATCTCATCGGAAGATTGTAAGGTTATCAGGTGGTTCCCATTCATTCGGGCGCAGTTTGCGCAAGGCAGAAGTTACACATATAATGGGGCGGTAACGTAACAATAGAAAGAACGCCTGTGGTAATATTGTCAATTAGGACCATGATAATTAGAATCTCGATACTTTTGAACCTGTTCATTAATACTAACCTAATTATTCCCTAGCTAATTGTGAGCTTGCTAATAAAGAGCTTGTTATTCCAAACGTTGCTAATAAGGACCTGGATACTCAACAACGTGCTAATGAAGAACCGTCTAAGACCATAGTAGTTAAGACATATCAACAAAGACACTGCTAATTAAGACCAAGCTAACGATAACATACTAATTTATCGTTCATTTCGTGTAGCCGCGACCACACTTCGTCAAGCAGTACAGTTCTATGCTGCATATAGCCAAGTCTTGCAATGCCTCGATAAGCTTAGCAACGACTTAGTCGAGCTCTTAGAAGCCGACAGAATCTAGGTCGAGCATAAGCTCTGCTGTTAGTCCAGCCTTGCACCACTAGTGCAAGCTGTCGGTATTCTTTTTTGTCTACATTGCATTGATCTTGTCAAGATATTTTGTTTTGCTTGCTCTGTGGTTTTTTAGGGAAGACGGAGTTTTGTAATTAATAGTAGTGTTGGTGTGGACTCATTCGGTTTTGTACACACCACTCTACTGATGTGCACGTGATAAAGAGAGCTTAATCACTTCGCGTCTTCGCAGCTACTATGCCTTCCTCCTCTGCAATTTTGATATGTATGCCCGTTTTTAATTGATACTGAGATAAATGCTTGTTTTTATTGCTTAGTAATTAGAACAGATATCTGGAGCTATGGAAGTTACCCTAATAACTATATGAATGCCATTAACAAACACGAACTGCTAACGGTTTCCCCTCTACACTAAAGACAATCCGTGTAAGATTCGTTCGTGCACCGCCATTCTGCTTCATGGAAACCATTATACTCGATAGCTGGTACACTCAGTACGCAGGGCTTGCGAAGACTATAACAAGGTGTTTTACACGTTTGCTTGAAAGACAACGTGAAATGAAGTCAGAAGTAAACAATTTCTGAGCCGTCAAGTTAAAGCAATATTAAGGAGAAAAACTGATTTCAGTCCCACACATACAACGCTTAGGCCATCTTCTTGGGAGACATGTACAGCTGCCATCTGCTCGTGGTCGTCCTAAAGATTCTTGTCCATTTCAGCGCCGTTCATCTGAAAGAACAATGTATGCTCGATGTAATTGCTTACTCGACAATACATATATATTATAAGTGGGTTACAGAGAGAAGTAACAATTCTTGCTAGTATGAATGAGTTCTGCTTCATTCAACTTTCTGCATCAACACTTCATATTCGAGCATTTCATGTTCACTCTAATGAGCCGTATGAAACCACCATGCCTCTCCATGTCTCACCTTGTTTTGTACGACCTATTTTTTACTCGCGAATGTTTCATCTTCGGAGAAATCCTTCCGCACAGATCTTTTTTACATTAAGGCCTATGTCATGAAATACAGTTGTTCGGTGGTGTTTGCGAACAGCTCTGGGAAGATTTGCTAAGAGGGCGCTCAGCCATGTCCTCATCAAGAATGCATCTTTGTATCACGCATTTGCGTGACCTTTCACGCCACACCCACTGTCACATAAGAAGACAATGTCGAGTGTAACAATGGTTGAAACACCCAGAACATTGCGCTGTCCTATTGGAATTGAATTGGCATATGAATTACATCTAGTGGGCAATTAACTCCTCATATTATTGCTCATTAGGTAGTTACCATGGCAGCGACACCACAGCTCGTCGGAACGTAGAAGAATCTTTTCCGGCACCTGTTCTTCCTTCGGCCAAAAGTTCCAAATAACCGAAGTTTTTTTACGCCCACATGGTCCTAAATCCATCCACATTCAGCTACAGAGTTAAGTTTCACCTCAGCGCATAGAATGCAGGTGTGTCTGCGCGACTATGTTGAACAACTTCGTAAGTTGTCCACGAGCTGTCATTTTAGAGCCAGTTTCGGCGAAGCGCTGTGGGGATCGCTTCGTTTGTGGACTACTGCGGAAGGATGTACCCCGACTGCCCTTTATAGACGACCATAATATCGCGTATTCGATAGCATTCAACCGCGCCCTTGTCATGCAAGCAGCCCGGAAGACTGTCGCGGAGACTAGAGTCGTGGAATCACTAGATAGGCCGCTGTAGAAAGCGCATGGTGAATTAAAGCATGCGAATGTTGATCAGTACGAGGTGCAAGAGATGTCCAGTAGGGCGGTGCTCATTTGTTAGTGCTGCCACACTCACTCAGTGTGTCCTTATTTTAAGAATACTTGCTGTAAGTGTTGAAAGTAAGGACGTCTGCAAAGTGCCTGTCACAGCAACAGCCATTCGTATGGTGGATAAGGCGCAAAAATGTTGAATGTTGTTATGCAGGCGTAGGCTGTTAATATTGAGACATACGTCAGGTTATATGTGTCGAAACCACTATAGGCGCGACTGCCGCAGGAGGAATCTAACCCCTGACTTGGGGTTAGATTCCGGCTGCGGAATCTGGAAGCTGCGGAAGTGGAGCACCGTAGCCACTGTAATACCGCGGTTGGAGAGGGTCAATATTTTGTAGGTAATATGAAAGATTCACTTGCGGAAATGGCATCTTACAAGTAGCTGAGGTGTTAATCATGCTGTACCAGTAGTTCAGGCAACAGTTACTTTCAAGTGACTGCAGACCTGATGATCTGTGCACCTACACAGGGGCACTCGTAGAAACCTACGAGTGACCCTGTGTAGGTGCACAGATCCTACCATCTATCCGCCGTGTAACACGGTGAATAGATGGCGAATTTAGCGCTCGCTCCTATCCATGAAGGAGGATATTACTGATAGAGTGAGACTGGCATGCCAAAGTACGTCCAGCCTGGACGATAATTTCGGGCCTTAGATACGTCTCAACGCCACTGTTCGATTTATGTTTTCGATAGAAGTCTAGATGCGATGCATGAAACGATCAAAAACGCTGTCCAAGAATGAGCTAGGCGCTATCGCAGACGATAGAGCCGAGTTGCTAGACGTATCTCTAGGTGCCTAGGTTCTTGCGGATCGCGTCCGCAAGCGAAAGGACGCATAAACAGCAATTTTAGGCGCGCGTAGCCCCGTTCCCACGGCTGCTGGTCGCCCCCTCACCACCACCGACGCCTCTTCACGAGAGTCGTGATACTCGGCTGTGGCACTTCTCACCAACTGTTGTGCCCCTTTGTCGCGTGACGTAGAGTTTGCGGTATCTCTGTAGTCAACAATCACTATTTTGACTCGCTATGGGCCGGGCGGGTGTCGTTCGCTCGGAGGAAAAAGAGCGGGAATTCAAAGCGGCGAACGCGCGCAAAAGCACGAATTGGGGGGGGGGGGAGCACATGAAGGGGAGGGGGGGCCAATGGCAGCCGCTAGCTTCAATCTTTACGGTAGTGTAAGGCCTCTGATTTTTTTTCCAAACCCGACTGAAAACAAGGAATGTTCTACTGGCATCGCAGTCAGTGGTAAAAGCCGAGATTGCAAAATTCGACGAACTGAGAATTCGCACAAAGGTGATTACAGCGGAGGAATCTACGTCCGTCATACCCGTAGTACAGATGGCCGCATAATGCTATATAGTTGATATGGGACAACAGCAAACGCATGAATTGACGTTACGAGCTACCCACTAACGAAACGATATCTCCGTTAGCGGCACTGGCCCATGAAATTTATTTTAAGGTAATCGATCCGCACAATGCGCACTGGCGAGTACGCAGAAAGGGCTGTTTAGTCAGTAAGCAGTCTTTCTAGATTCCGTGAGCGCCAGGTATACTTCAGGAAATAGCGGACACGTGTGGCCTACAGCCTAGCTTCCTGTTATTTCAATTGCATTTTAGTCGCGCGAAGAACCGTTTAAGAACATTGCGTAATCCATGAAGCTCTTTCGAAGAGTCTCCTAGAGCGGGGGGGGGGGGAAGGTCCACGGAAGGGCGTCGTATGAAGTCGCGCTAGCTTCGGCTCCCGCTTTCAGTAGTATATTTGCACAAACTTTCCATGTTTATTTTTGCACCTCTTTTTTCCGTGAAGCACATCTTTCCCGTTGTAAGAAATTACGTGGATATCATTTCCGGAGGAAGACACTCACTATTCACCATTTGGCAGCCACTCTATCTCTGCCAGCGCTGCTTCGCTTGAGCCTAACGTGCCGCTTGGAGACTACGCCTAGGCTTGGATCGCGGGAGGCCCTGCCCCTGAGGACCATTGTCAAGATTCAACATCAAATATTAACAGAGTAAAACTCGCTGGAACAAGTTCCTCAAAGCCAAAATAAAATATATGCGCCATCACTAGTGGTGGGATAAAAAGTCAGGCACCCGGTGACGAGCACGTAATTGTGTATTTTTCAATCAGACTAGATACTGTCAATCTATGTTCGCTTATTCCGTAACAGTTTCCGTTTGGAATTGAAATCGTTTTCGTAAGTAGCCAATTCCGCTCTTCTTGGATGTCTAGATTTTTTTTTTCAGTAGAAAATCTTACCTTTGTGAGCAGTCGCGCCATACTAGCTGAATTGTCTGATTCGAAATTTTCACTTATTCTATGTATTACTTTTTTTTCTAGATTGTACTCAGCCGTATTTATATAATGATCGCAACTATTTTAGTCTACCCAACCTTGTATTACTAAAATGTGTCTGCCCTTTTTAGGGGCGAATCTCATTAGGTGGTGGTCTGTCCCTCCTCTGTAGTAGTAGTAGTAGTTGTAGTAGTAGTAGTAGTAGTAGTAGTAGTAGTAGTAGTAGTAGTAGTAGGTAGGTAGGTAGCCACGCGCAGTGGAATGTACCCACTCCACGTGATAAAGATGACGATGACGTAGTATAGTGGAATGTAATCACTACACGTGATAAAGATGACGATGACGCAGTATAGTGGAATGTACCCACTACACGTGATAGCGATGAAGTATAAGCGCGTTCCAATAAGGTGGATTGTAGCCACTACACGTGATAACGATGACGATGACGCTGATAACCATGAAGTTATAGCGCGTTCCAGACCACACATTCTCTTTCTGCCAAGGATGAAAACGATCGAGCTTCGCCCACTCATCATCATTCACTTCGTGGATATGGCGTGATGTTTTTTTTACATTGTGTTTGCTTTATGTTTGCTTGTTATTGGATTTTTCTTTTTCCATGATTGTTACTTCTTCTATTGTAGGGTCCCTTTATTCGTTGTGCAATGTATTGTATTACCCCTCTGTAATGCCCGTTCTCGGGCCCTTGGGGTCAATAAATGAAATGAAATGACATGAAAATGTGTCAATAAAAAAAAACCAAATTTTCTTGTCTCACAGAGGGTCGCGCATTTTCGATTAATGACCAGAAAATGCTCTTTTGCAGTTTTGGCAAGTAGATTTTGTCCGATAACACCGTAACTTAGGTGCGATGGACAATTACACGAGCATTTTCAGCAAACTGAAGGGGTACTTACGTGATATGCAATTGGTTCACCATCGTGAGTAGTATGAATGAGAAATTCTTCCGAGAAGACAGAACTTTTCCGCAAGTTCAGCGTCATGCCTTCACTTATCTTCAAAACCTTTGCACCATTCTCGCCTCGACTCTCGAGCATCCGTGGGTACACAATTTTGCTCGCTGAAATAAAATTAACTCAGCTATGACCCATCAATAAAAAATAGATTTTCTGTATTTTTTGAAATATATGCATTTGAGAAGAATGCGGTTGGAGCGCCGGTTGGTCAAGCCATTTTATGCACTATCAAGTGATAACGAAAGCTCGCAAACGTAATATAATACATAATTTATTTATTTACTGTTATTTACTCAAATATACTAAAGGCCGAGAACGGCAATTACGTGGGTGGGAACATTAAGCAGGGTAATTTTAGAAAATTGAGGATCACTGCAGGAGATTATAATGACACTTTGATACAAGTCGGAATGATGATGATGAAATAAATTTTATTGTCCCGAAACAGTGTTTCCAAAGTCTGAAAAAGTTGTAACAACTTAAGCATTGGTAGAAGAATGCTTAAAATAAAGAACAATATGACGGAAGAAAATCAATGCACCACAGCTGGTGAATTAGTTTCCTAATGTTATCAATAATTCTAAATGATTACTTTGGTGCCTGTACGAGCAAGGAGGGTTTGATCAAATACTGATTTCTTTTTTTTTACACAGATGCTAACGAAACAAACAGACAGTGAATCTAAAGGAGTTATAGGGGACATTACGTGCATGTCTTAAGTGTAGTATAATTATTATGACATCAATTGAAATGCAGTTAAAGTTAATGGTAGTATCAACTTGCCACAGGTAAAAGCCGGCAGATCCCACACACTGTGGGAATCGATGTAATGCGAAGCAGTCAGGAAGGAGCAAATGATGCTTTACATAATTTACATGTCATGTTTTACATATTAGGACCTGTCATTTATGTTCGTGAAACAGTCACGTCGCTCATTACCAAGTTTGGTGTATATCAAGCTAACGAAACGGCCGCGAGCGCGCCATGAGCGTGGCATGCAAGTCATGTCGCGCATGACACGTAATGATTTCCATATTACCACTGGTCATTTGTGTTCGTCATACAGATGTCACTCAATACCAAATTTGGTGTATATCAAGCTAACGAAACGGCCGCGAGTGCGCCATGGGCCTGGAATGCAAGTCATGTCGCTCATTACATGTCATGATTTCCATATTGCCACTTGTCATTTATGTTCGTCAAACAGTCACGTCACTCAATACCAAATTTGGTGTCTATCAAACTAACGAAACGGCCGCGAGCGCGCCATGAGCGTGGAATGCAAGTCATGTCGCTCATGACATGTCATGATTTCCATATTACCACTTGTCATTTATGTTCGTCATACAGCCATGTCACTCAATACCAAATTTGGTGTATATCAAGCTAATGAAACGGCCGCGAGCGCGCCATGAGCGTGGAATGCAAGTCATGCCGCTTATGACATATCATGATTTCCATATTACCACTGGTCATTTATGTTCGTCATACAGTCATGTCACTCAATACCAAATTTGGTGTATCTCAAGCTAACGAAACGGCCGCGAGCGCGCCATGAACGTGGCATGTAAATCAAATCGTGTTGTTCATGACATGTACGTCATTATTTGCATATTACCACCCTGTCATTTATGTTCGTCATACAGTCACGTCACTCAATCCCAAATTTGGTGTATATCAAGCTAACGAAACGGCCGCGAACGCGCCATGAGCGTGGCATGTAAATCATACTTTTCATGACAAGTTAGTCACGATTTTCATGATATGACCAGCCATTTATGTTCGTCATGCAGTCATGTTATGCCATACCATATTTGGTATAAATCCCATTAACGATACGGCCAGGAAAGCACAAAGTCGTAGGCGGATAGATAGATAGATAGATAGATAGATAGATAGATAGATAGATAGATAGATAGATAGATAGATAGATAGATAGATAGATAGATAGATAGATAGATAGATAGATAGATACGCTCAAAGTCGCCGAAGTTCGCTAAGAAATGCTTCGCATTTAAAACCGAACCTACCACCTTCGCTTAACACATCTGATGCTCTACCAAATGAACGACAGCGCCGTTCGTTTTTACATGCAGTATATTGGTTATGAACGTTTTCGAGTAATATTTATACATTTGTGCAAGCATCCGGTGGTCTACCAGTATAATTTGTAGATCATCGGATACATTATCGAAAGGTTGTAGGTTCGTTACCTACCTACGGCAAGTTGGTTTTTTATCCCCTTTAATTCATTTCCGCCGTTGTCGTAATTACTATGCTTCAAGTAATGTCTCGTATATCTTCCTTAGATTCATTATTTGTTCGTTTCATTAGGTTGTGTCTACCATTGATGACTAATATATATATATATATATATATATATATATATATATATATATATATATATATATATATATATATATATATATATATATATATATATATATTTATATATATATATATTGTGCCAAGCAAATGAAACGCATGTTAGCGACAAGAATTGTTTTCATGTGCGCCAGATAATCTTCCATCGTTATTAGCAATATTTTTTCTCAATTAAACTCAAACGTTGAAAATTATGAGTAATAAATACTTAGCAGCTTCGTACCTTCTGTGAGCCAGGTGAACTCGATAACGACAAGAAAACATATCGGAGTGATGTGCTTCATGGTCACTACAAATTGCGCGCTTAACAACTGCAGCGGAACGGATATTTATATGAGAAAAAGGCACCCTTAAATGAGATTCAGAACCATTTCTGAATGGAAATGTCACATAGCATCTCGATAGGTGCGTTCACGCGCGGGATTTAAAGTACGCTATCCGTAACTGACATTCCCATTAAGCTGACAAAAAATATGGAAAAAAGTCGTCTCTATCAATGACAACGGAAGACATTAAACACGCCTAAGTCACAGGTCATCTGTTCAAAGGTAGCATAAAGTTTGAACGCTTTGAAACCACACATCAAAGTGCCCTCTTTATGAATTGCATACAGGAGCGACGTAGAAAGGCTATAGAGAATAGAAAGGCCGAGGTATTACCTGTGAGGTGAATGAAACATCGTATTTTGTTCAGCGTCATAATTCAGTAGTGCCGCTACTATGTTACAAAAGTTTAACGTTGACGTGCGGTAACGCAATCTTGAAGTGTTTTGACAAAATTACAATAGCTATGCGATTACCATTCGTGAACAGACTGACGCCAGGCTTGTAGAACAGGACTGAATAGTTATCTAAAGCGAAAGGCACAGGCATGTGAAACATTGGCTGGAAAATTACGTGGTGATATCTTGTGACGGTAAAATTTACATATTCCAAGAGAGGAAGCAAGTGATCAATACAAGCGTTATTAATAGACGCCAGAATACCAGCTCTATAAAAAAATGGAGACGGTGACCATATTATGCCTAGTTAAGCAGTACATTTATTCTTGGATGCAACAGATGTCTAGGAAACATAAAATCAATGAAAATGAATTTGAGCAGCAATCGAGGCGTTTGCTGGGTACGGTCAAAGGAACGCCGGCTTGTGACTGTTCTGCAGTTCCAGTGGCGACAATTCGGTGGCCGCTCTTAGAAATTATTTCTGTACACTGACGCAAGCATACAATGTGGGACCCTAAATTATTTAGACAAAAGTACTGGTTGCTACAGCAGCTAGAATATAATGAATATGTTTACTTCCTGTGTCATCGCATACCTTGAGTGCACAAGACATATGGAATCATTACGGCCTTTTGTTTGCTTTCACGCATATTCTAACAGCGTGGGATCGACGATCACACAGAGGATCACTAACAAATACGTTTTATCAAAAGACCGAAAACACTGCAACGTCTTCTTTTGTCCCCTGCGTTCGGCCAATAACACTCGCACTGCTTCGTTGTCGTTGCCACTGGCACATACGCGCGGCATTATTCCCCCTTTAAAAAAAGACATCGCCCCGATGTTAAACGTTCAGAAGACAAGGTCACTCAAAGTATGGCTTCATCCGAAGCACGTGAACAATTTCTGGTGAATGTCTTCGGCGCTTAGAACACTGAGGGCTGTCCGGAACAACCTCGTAGTTGACGTCACTGATGCGACGCAGAACTGCGTAAGGTCCGAAGTATCTCCACAACAGCTTTTCGGAGAGCCCACGCCGACGAATAGGTGTCCAGACCCACACTTTGTCAACCCACGTTGTATGTGACGGGTCTCTGCCGGAGGTTGTAGTGTCTGGCGTCAGAGTCTTGTTGCTCGATGATTCGCAACCTGGCAAGTTGTCCTAGCTTCTTCTGCTAGCTGTGTGAACTCTTCAGCGTCCGTCTCATTCCCATCATTTTTGTGAGGGAGCATCGCGTCTAATGGTGTCGTAACCTCACGGCCGTAAACGAGACTGAATGGTGTCTTCCGAGTGGTCTGCTGAAGAGCCGTGTTGTACGCGAATGTGACGTAGGGCAGGATGTCGTCCCAGTTCTTGTGCTCTACGTCTACGTACATGCTTATCATGTCAGCCAGGGTCCTGTTGAGACGTTCAGTCAGCCCGTTGGTCTGGGGATGATACGCCGTTGTCTTCCTGTGAGCGGTACCACTTAGTCGAAAAACGGTGTCCAAAAGCTCAGCCGTTAGAACTACTGTGGGAGCAACGTGTCGTAAAACGATGGCCTCGATAAAAAATCGCGCCGCTTCAGCTCCTGTTGCTCGTCGCAGAGCGGCTGTATCGGCGTATCGGGTGAGGTAATCTGTGGCGACAATTATCCACCTATTTCCGGTTGCAGACGTTGGGAAGGGGCCCAGAAAATCCAATGCCGATTTGTGCAAATGGTGTTGTCGGCACTTGAACAGGCTCCAACAGGCCGGCTGGCTTGACGGATGGTGGTTTGCGACGCTGGCAGTCTAGGCACGTCTGTACGTAAGTTTTCACGACCACGGCAAGTCTCGGCCAGTAATAGTTGTGCCTAATCCTTGCCAATGTTAGGGTGTAGCACAGGTGACCAGCGGTAGGTTCGTTGTGACAGGCGTGTAAGACCTCTCGTCGAAGCGATGAGGGAACGACGAGCAAGTAGCTGCTGCCGGCAGGTCAGAAGTTGTTCTTATAAAGTAAGTGATTGCGCATGCAGTGCGACGTCAGCCCCCTGGCGAATAATTTCGGCACGCTGTGGGTTCGTCCTTCCAGTTAATCAATGAGCGGTAGCAGCTCAGCGTCTTCCCGCTGCTCTTGTGAAAAAGTTGCAGTGTTCACGACTCCCAAAAAGGCTGTGTCGTCATCGTCTTGGGCTGCTATCTCAACAGGAGACCGAGAAAGACAGTCGGCATCGGCATGTCGTTTTCCCGATTTGTAGGCGACAGTAAAATCGAACTCTTTGAGCCGAAGACTTCCAGCGTGCGAGGCGGCCGGATGGATCTTTCAAGTTAACCAACTAACAGAGCAAATGGTGATCGCTGATAACGGTGAACGGGCGAACGTACAAATAAGGACGAAATTTCAAGACTGCCCATACCATTGCGAGGCATTCCTTCTCGGTCGTCGTGTAATTGGCTTCAGGCTCGGGACAGCGTCCTGCTGGCGTAAGCAATTACCTTTTCGCTGTTGTCCTGCCACTGGACGAGCACTGCAACCAAGACCCACATTACTAGCGTCCGTATGCAATATTGTCGGCGCGTCTTCATCGAAGTGGGGAGCACGGGAGGCGTTTGCATGCGTTGACAAAGCTCGTGAAATGCCCGCTGCTGGTCTTCGCCCCATGCGAAAAGGATATCTTCCCTGGTGAGCTGAGTCAATGGCCATGCGATGCGCGAAAAAGTGGCAATGAAGCGTCGGTAATAGGCACAGAGTCCCGAAAAACGTCGCACGGATTTTTTTTATTGATGGCGTAGGGAAATTCGCCACGGCAGCAATTTTATCCGGATCGGGTCGGAATCCCTTGACTGCTGACGACGTGTCCAAGAAATTGAAGTTCGTGAAAGCCAAAGCGGCACTTTTCAGGTTTCAGTGCAAGACCGGCCAAGTGTATTGCTTTAAAAACTGCTTCCAGCCTTCGTAAGTGTTCCTCGAACGTTGCAGAAAAGACAATCACGTCATCGAGGTACACTAGGCAGGTTTACCACTTAAGTCCCGATAGTACAGTGTCCATTAGACGCTGGAATGTTGCTGGCGCCGAACACAAACCGGAAAGGAAGCACCTAGAATTCATAAATTCCGTCGGACGTGACAAAGGCGGTCTTCTCACGGTCTTTCTCATCTACTTCAATTTGCCAGTACCCGCTTTTTAAAGTCCATCGACGAAAAGTAGCGTGCGTTTCCTAGCCTATCCAGGGAATCGCCGATACGCGGTAGCGGATAAACATCCTTTTTTGTAATCTGGTTGAGCTTCCGGCAGTCGACGCAGAAGCGCAAGCTGCCGTCCTTCTTTTTGACGAGCACTACAGGCGATGCCCAAGGTACTGTTAGATGGCCGAATGACGCCATCTTCCAGCATCGTTTTGACTTGTTTTTGGATTGCCTCACGCTCCTTTCGGGCAACCAGTGTTGCCATGGATGTAGGTGAGAAATCCGCTAGTAAGCAATAAGAAATCCGCCAGATTCCGCTAGATTTTAAAACATATCCGCTAAATTTCGCGCTACGACTTATTTTATTAAAACGAAACAGTGAAATTGATAAAAGCCTTTATCATTTTTAAAGGCTCTCCAAAACTATGAGAGCTGAACTAACATATAAAAGAGTCTTCCAAAGAGTGTAACTAGAATACTAGAGGCATCTGTGCAACGACTGACGTCAACCTCATCATAGATGAAGCTAACAGTTAAAGGGGCGGCTAAGCGTTGGGCTAGTTGGTGTAGCATAATTTCAATGTTTCACAGCGCAGCAGGGCAATTTTTCTCCACTGGTTTTCAATGTTGCCATTGATTCCGGGGGCACTGGCATTGCTTCCAGCTGATGAATGAATGACTCCTTCATGACGCAAAAAGTGTTTTCGACCGATAAAAGTGATGTCTTCTGCAGGACTGTGATGAAGGGAAGTCGCTGCCTAATTTGATCTAATAGCGTGGTAATAAACCTGATGAATCTTTCTCGCATCGCAGCTTCATCTGCGAGAGAGAACCCGTCGGATCTTCTCAGCCTTCATGCTGTCAACGTACGTCTCAAATAGGTAGCCCAGATATGGCTTGGGGTTAAAGTAGTCCTCATGTCTGGACATCAGAACGCCTATCTACTCTATCAGAATCACAATTTTATCAAGCAAGCCTGAGAGCAAATACATGAGGTGTTTCAGCAGCTTTGTTTGGTCCACATCTATCGCCTCGAATGCCTTATTAACCTCTGAACATCTCTCAGAATCGGTCTCAAAAAAGCAAGTACCCCAGAGTGATCCTATCATTGTTGTACGTAACATACAGTACTTCTGCCGCGTAGCACTTTTCAGTGCGCCTCGCCATATCCAAGTGCATCTTCAATTCGGCCCACTGGTCTACGATCCTTGAAAACAGTTATTTAGACGAGGGATAGCCAGCGCGTCCTGCACTCTTGCAAAATTTTCACTGGTTCATCGCCGTCATTCATCAGACCGTAGAACTTCTTGTACGCAATTTACCGGGCAGGGGATCTTGCCAGCCAATAGTACATTTCGCTGATTAGGTATTCTAAGTTTCACGGCAATGCTTCAGACGATTTTGAATCAGTGCACTGCGTGAGGCATCCGCCAGAAATGCGCTATATATGAAAATTGCCCGTCAAAAAATCCGCTAGCCGCTAGACAAATTTTTTTCCGGTCAGATTAAAATGAAATCCGCCAGATTTAGCGGAAAATCCGCTGAATTCGGCATCACTGGGGGCAACGCGATAAGGATTTTGCCGGATGGGTCTGGCGTCGGAATCTATAATGATGCGGTGTTTCGTCAGCGGTGTTTTACCAAATCTTCACGTAGATGGATGGATGGATACAACTTTATTGAAACAATTAAAGTGAGTGTGGTTGGGCCCCTAGACGTCCGGGAGCCCCCTGGCCGACATCTCAAGGCAGGCGCGGTCGACCAGCCGCAGCTGGTCGTCCGAGCCAGTGGCCCGATGAGCGGCCTCCCACGAGGAAAAGGAAGGATTGGGAATAGGGTCTACCGCCAGCGGCTTTGGGCAGCTCCACAAACAGTGGAACAGATCCGCCCGGGGAGCCCCACAGGTGGTGAGAAGCAGCGGTGGAGCTTGTTGATCAGCGCGAGAAGGCGGTCTCGCTCGACGGTCGATAACGTCGTACTAACGTCAACAGGTGTCGGTGTAGTGATAGTAGATGCTGCCGCCTCCTCCACTAAATGACAATCTTCTATTTGAGCAAGTTCGTCGAAATAGGCGATGGCCGTGCCTCTAAGAATACGTCGGCGTTCCTTGCTGAAATTAGTCAACAGGAGTTCAGCGCATCCATCGATTACATTGATGACTGCCCTGGCAATAGAAATGCCGCAGCTGAATGCGAGCTCATCGATGTGTTCAGCGACGCCTGTCCCGCTCTGCAAGCTGTCGCAGTGCACGGGTACGAGGGAACAACTCCGTGGGAGGAGTATGACGTCGTCGCCGGCGATACGTAAGCGACGCCGCTGGTTCTCCTCATCATTGGCAGGGGCCGATTTCGTAGCGAATGTTACGCTTCTGCCGCGGATGTGAATCACAGCCTCGTATTCGCGCCAGAAATTCATTCCCAATATAAGCTGAAATCCATTCCCTCTTCCCGGACAACATCAGCGACAAAAGACAAAGCGGGAGTCGGTTCGGTTGGTGGAATTAAACCTAGCTGCCGAAGCTCGTCTCGCAGAACCTCTCGGATGACTTCCCGCAGAGGCTTGTCGCTGCTCACAGCCATAAGCGGAAGTACTCGCTACAGAGTTGATCATGTTGTCACGCTGGCGGTATCGTTGCTGTAGGGCCCGTTCAATCGCTGTGGCTTCTTTGGTGAACTCAGCTACTGTTGTCGGTGGATTTCTCACAAGCCCAGCAAACAGTTGCTCCTTCACTCCTCGCATTAGATACCGTAACTTCCTTTCTTCGGGCATCTCGGGAGATCTGCTCTGCGGAAAAGACGAGCCATATCCTCGGCGAACATAGCAACGCTCTCGTTTGGTTTCTGGATGCGAGATTCCAAAAGACGTTGCGCATTCTCCCTTCTGTCGACACTCGTAAAGGTGTCAAGCAGCTGGGTGCGGAAATCATCCCACGTA
Source organism: Rhipicephalus appendiculatus (assembly GCA_030522465.1). NCBI lineage: Eukaryota > Metazoa > Arthropoda > Arachnida > Ixodida > Ixodidae > Rhipicephalus > Rhipicephalus appendiculatus. The sequence continues at coordinate 33,921 of JALIZH010012051.1, forward strand.
GCCAAGCTCCTTTCTCGGTTTATGTACCACGTCTGAGCATTGTCTTTCAGGTAGAAGTAGACGTTCGAAAGCTTGGCTTCTGAAGTGGCCCACTGGTTGTATTCCGCGCATCGCTCGAACTGGTCCAGCCAGTCTTGGGCGTCTTCATAGGCTTCACCATGAAAGCACTCAGGAATCATAGGATTCTGCAGTGTTACTAGGGATGGAGCTGCGGTGGCCATGACGGTGACTGAAGGAGGCGAGCGATTGCTGGAACTTCCAGGCAGAGGATTGAGCTCGGGAGCCAGGCCTAGCAGATGGCGACTGAATCGGTGGACCGGTGTTTCGACGCGTGGATGGCTATTCCGGGCTCGATCATCTGCTCCGCGAAGGAGTGCCAAGCATGAAGCTTACCCAGCACCTCCACCAGTGTAACGACGTGGGATCGACGAGCACACGGAGGATCACAAACAAATACGTTTTATCAAAAGACCGAAAACACTGCAACGTCTTCTTTGTCCCTGCGTTCGGCCAAGAACACTCGCGCTGCTTCGTTGTCGTTGCCACTGGCACATACGCGCGGCACTATATTTTCCCTTTGCAGTAGACTTACACTCGGGTATTCGGCACAATTTTGTTCTGTGCTTCTTTCAATCTGTCCAGTTTCCGCGTTGTTGTCGTTGAAGCTCAAATGAAAGATTCTTTCGCAGAAAACTGCAGTCGTGGCTACAGGGTTGAGCGTTGTTACGACCGCCATCGGCGTCGAATTCCTTCGGCGGCTGCAAACCCGAAAAACAGTTTCTTTACCCGCTCCAGGCAAAAACGAGGAGTTGGGACATCGCGGTTATCTCCCAGCCTGGCGTGAACAAAAGGTGTTCTACCGACCCGTTCTGCACCCCGAAGACCAGCGCGACACAGAGGGCCATTGTGACCTCCACGGCAAACGGTCATTCAAGCAAGCCCCGAGGTCCCGGCTACTGAGGTATTTGCTGTTGGGGCGACAAGACTTATCCGACTGCCGCTGCACAATAGGAGCGAAGTCACGGAAAATTAGCGAGGGCAAAGACGACGAGGGATTGAACGAGCAACCTTCATTCCCCCCTCTCTCCGTAGCACCTGCTGCGTGGAGGGGCCTGATGGAAGACATTCCTGTCGAGCCGTCCCCTTTATTCGGCACGGGCACAGAGACTGCCCCCTGGCCGGAAGAATTCCTGGAACCAGCCCAAGCCAAGATCTTCAAACGTGTGCAAAAGTTGGTGCTGTGCGCAAAACCTTGGTGCTGTTTTCGTGACCACATTTTGACATCGTTTTGGACTGTCCCCTCTCCACGTGCATTGTGGTGTCTTGCCCCTCCTTCGTGGGTGGATCCTCGAGACCGCCGGAAACCGTATTGGATGAAGATGCGGACAAGGCGCCCATGGTTGGCAACGCGGCGATATAAAAGCCGAATACGTTTTTGTATTCCACACTTCTTGTCAGCTACTACTCAACTTGTCGACGCTTCTTGTCACTTCTTGCTACTCTCTTCTCAGTATGTAAATAAATTTTGTCGTTCTTATGGACGCCTCTTCTGACTTGTTGGGCGATGAATCCTGGGACGGGGGGCCAGCTACCTGAAATGAGACCTGCAGGACCCGGAGTCGCACCAGCGTCCGCTTCCAGTTTTGTAGGTAGCGAGTTCGATTTCCAGCGCCCAATGGACACCCATCGGGTTTTATTTAGGAGTAATAGAGTACGCCAGCCTGAAGTTCAGTTGTTCAGGCGTACTCATCTCCAAAGGTGGCCTCAAAAAGGTCTGCGAAGGCACCCGGGTGCGCCTTAACCAACAACCTTCGCAAAATAATGGAGTATCCACCGCTACCGTTGACGGCAGATTATGGCTGACACCAGGTTCCTGCATGTAATATAGGTACAAGCGCGTTTCCGGTCTGGTGCTCACAAGAAGAAAGCACATAGTCGCCTCGCGGCGCACCCATCCTCCGGGAAAATGGCGGCATAGAACCGCCAGACCTAGCAATAAGGTGGCAATTCTTTTAGCAACAAACTTTTACTTTAATCCTTTTCCCGCGCCATGATTCTATATCATAACAACTATATCACTAAATTTTAAGGTTGAGTTTTGAGTACCTCGATATTGAAGCGCGTTTACAGAATCTCATTACGAGTACGCTTGCCATTCATGAACAGCAGTACATGTCAAGCCTTGAACACGAATTAGTAATCATCCAAAGGGAAAAGCGACACGACCGTTATCTACAGACAAAACTATATTATGGTTAGATAAACACTTGCATTAACAAGAAAGTGTTTTATTCCGGGGTCCACCAAGACTTTGATGACGTATTTCTGTCACGGAAATACGTCAACAGCAAAATGAACGCCATCAGATGGGAAAGAAAATGAAAGCTAGAAAAATGGGTACCATCGACAACACTGGAACACACGACCTTGTCGGTCCGCGACGACCGCCTGTGGGCGTTTAAAGCACTATGCCACCGCCAAACACATGAAGGATTCCACACGAGCGCACACATGTGCGCCTTGGTGGAACAGTGGCTATGGTGCTCGGCTGCTGACCCGAAGGTCGCGGGTTCGATCCCGGCCGCGGCGGTCGCATTTCGATGGAGGCGAAATGGTAGAGGCCCGTGTACTGTGCGATGTCAGTGCACGTTAAAGAACACCAGATGGTCAAAATTTCCGGAGCCCTCTACTACGGCGTCTCTCATAATCATATCGTGGTTTTGGGACGTAAAACCCCTCAGATATTATTATTACACGAGCGCACCTTTTATATTCCACTTCCACAGCGTTTTAGGTTCGCGGGATGTGTCCCCGCCTGAACGCGGTACAGCGAAGTAATTCGTGGCCCCCGCGTTTAGCTCAGGACAACGTGCCTTAGCTTTCAGGTCAAGTAAAATTACAATAATTTTTTATGCACTCTAGTTTTCTCAATTCAGGCGCTTACAGCAGGCGAGACAGCACAAATAGCGAACATGTGCGCAAAATGATGGACTAAAAGTGATGTGCCAAATTCGTGGATATGGTCTTACTGATTTGGAGTATACTTCGGCTTTCCGTGTTTTGCATGACTGATTCATGAAGCGCTTTCAGTAAGCGTTGCTACTGATTTATTCAGGTTATTTTAGATGTGAAGCATCTTATGGCGAAGCTTAATCCGGTGGTGGTGGTGGTGGTGGTGGTGGTGTGCCGCGTGCCCACCCTTACTGCGCATGCGCGAACAGTTAAAAAAAAAATTAAAAAAACCTCCTCTCCCCCTCTCTCTCCTCTAGGCATCCCTCCCAGCGGCAACCACACCCACACTGCGCATGCGCCTCCCTTCCTCTCTCCCCTCTTACACTCCCCCCCTCTCTCCATCTCTGCCCGCGGCGTCTAACTCCCCCTGCGCATGCGCGTCCCCCCCTCTCTCTCCTCTCCTACGCTCCCCCCTCTCTCCTCTACGCATCCCTGCCCACGGCGTTCACACTCCCACTGCGCATGCGTGTCACCCCCTCTCTCTCCTCTCCTACGCTCCTCCCTCTCTCGCCTCGCGACGCCGACGCAGGCAGCGTCTGCTAGCGAGTTTCTTGGTTGAAAAAACCGACTGCTCGCGCTGCACAACCGTTCACTGACCATCCCGTATATATAGCAATGGATCTTGACCTCCAAGGTGGTGCCGGTGGGAGATTTCTCCTGCGTGTTGTTGAACGATAAAAATTCGCAGCGTGCGCGTTAACTAAAAGCGGAGTGCGGGTCTCTGTGTCCAGTCGGAGTCTTCTGTCTCTCAATGCCCATTAGCAGCGATGGGCATGTTCTAGTAGGAAAAACTGCTCCATCACTGCCTGCTTTGCGCCTCCCCAGTTTTCTCTCCTGCGCAACGCTGCGATGTGCGCCAGCGTCAACGCCGCCGCCAGTGTAAGCCTTAGCGCCCGCTGCTTCACATCTACACATGGTTCCCTTTAGCGGGAGATGGTGTAATTTTTTTTTCTGCTTCAGATATTTTCAGCGCGTTCCAGCGTTTAGACGGTTTATCCGGTCATTTTTTATTTACTTTAGTGAGCGGAAAACCGGGAATAAGAAAGTGATAAGTCATATTCTTCATTGGGAGGACGTTCGCGCTGATCTTTGGGTGGTCACCTGAAAGTGTCGTTGCTTTGTGGATGATTCCCCTGTTTTCATTTATGAGAGCAATTAAATTTCACTGCTCATTCGCTACCTCGGGGTTGACGCTAAGAAAGCAGTGTGAAGATGTTCAGTCGACAAAATGTTTAACTAGCGTGTGCGAGTGGCAATTTTTCGGTGTGGCTTCGTGCTATAACTGAACTGAGTTCCAAAAGAGCGAAGGCAAATGCATGCTAAATAAGCATGTGCGCACAAAACACTTTTTTAAACTTGGTTCCATTATATGGCACCGACACACAGAAAACCGTCGCTGCGCACACTAGTTATTGATTTGGGCTGTTGTATGTACATTCATGAGCTCAGGTGGCAGTACGGGAAGAAGCTTCTGAAATGAAATGGGGGTTTGTGCTATAAACAGTGAAGCTGTTCGCGATAGCAGTAACATTACACGATCCCAATTCGCAATCAAAATAGGGCTGCAAACAAACATAACTCATGATTAGCACAACTGCATCGTGACATTTAGATGTAGAAGTTAGCTTCTTCGCTTAATCTATAAAGAAGCGCGTTGCTACTCAGCAGCTGGTCGTACGTCGCAAGAGCTACAGGTGCGATAGGCGCGATAGTTCGATAGTTCGATTGGCGCGATAGTTCGATGTTCTGGTTCTAGAATCCTAGAAGCGCGTCATGAAGCAGTGACTGGGGTGTTTTTAAATGCTACAAAATCTGCGAAATACCGAAAACGACGTACGTGACATCTAAGAAACAGGTGTTTCTTTTTTAAGGCGAAAATTACATCGGTCTTTCAAAAAGCCAAGTGCAATGAGCTCCCGACCAGGTGCATGCTACGTAGCCATAGCAGGGCCTACGCCCAAGGGATATTACACGGCCGCTGTAGTTCGCCAGGGAAAGCACGTCTACGGGCTCTCCTTCTGAGCAAAAAAGTTCAGTGCGAGGTGAAGAAGTAGGGATAGAACATGGTGCCGCGGATGCCAATTAGAAAATTATATTCACGGATTTCCGAAAAGCGTGCGCTCAATAACTGTCAGGAGAGATATCCCCCCTTAGCCCGCTAAATTCGAAAACGGGCTACCACTGGTCCAACCACAAAACGCATAATTTGGGCGCCTGGCCATTATGGTTTTCCAGGTAATGGGGCCACAATCTCGACCGCCCGAGCGACTACCCAACGGGCTCCGTATCCCAGCTCTTAAGACTCGGAGGCCAATAAACCACCGCTGCTGGTCAAACAAATTATTTCTAATTATCGCGACTCTCACCGCCTTTTCCCGGCTCCTGCAAAGGAGCTCAATAAGGCGGCGGAGCGAACTTTAAGGCTCCTGCGGACGGGTATTCTACTCTATCCTACAATTATAAAACACTTCGATCCGAACACGGATGGGCGGTGCCAACACTGTGGGGAGACCTGAGATATTTTCCACGTGGTGTGCACATGTACAAAAAATGGATACCTGCCCCCCTTCTTCTACCTCTTCCCGAGAGGCATGGGAGACTCTCCTCCTGAACTCCTTCTCGCTGTAGTCTCAACGGACTCTGGTGAGACGGGCGCGACACGGGACCTCGTCATGCCGTGTCCAGGAGTAGGAACGCCGACCATGTAGCGAAGTCATGCTTTGGCCCGCGCACTCCCTCTACTTTTTTTTTTTTACAATAAATGTTTGCATTTCACTCTCGCTGAAACAATATGTGCTGCGGAGTTTTGTAAGGCGTTGTAGTATATACATTATTAATAAACTTCGATGATCGACAGGTATAAATTGCGCGTCGACAGGAGATTTAAGTCAGCTGTAAAAAAAAAAATTGGCCGCGTATCTGCGTGCTTCGCTCCAAATGTCGTCGAAAGACGATGGTCTTCTCCCGGCCGTACTACTGTTTTGCCTTGCCTCAGACAGCGCCTCCTCTATGCAGAATCGACCGCATCTGGCTGGCATTGATAAAATAGAGGAGACGCTGCGTGAGGTATGGATGCCATCTGGCAGTGACAACGGGAAACATGAGCTCGTGCAGAACCCAGGGCTACTGCTAGGCTTTTTTCGTGCATAGCGTCGCATTTTCAGCGCAGCCTAAGAAATACTACGTTCTTTAGAATTACGTATCTATGAATTTTCTATTAAAGGAACACACCGCCTAATACTCAGGTATGGATGTGGCGCTCCAGATATGCGTAACATTTGCTTTTTGATTGACAATGTTCACAAGTATGAACGCAGCCGCCTGTGCAAGATGGCTGGGCGTTCAGAAAGTGGTTAAACATTGGCCGAGTGACTGAATCGAGGGACATACAGACAGATAGAAAGACAGACAGACAGACCAAAATTTCTGCGTTGAAGTATACCCCAAGAAAGATTATCGTCTTAAAAAACAGTATTGAGTCATTTCATTCTCTGATGGTGGGCGACCAGCATAGCTGACGGGCGCAAAATCTCCTTTAGCAGTTTTCAGGTGATGCGTAAGCGTAGAATTTCGTTGTAGGTTTGCGAGAAGCACCTCGATCTCTTTCTTAACGTTGCCAATCCTTTAAGCCGTTCCTTAAAAAGTGCACGTCGAATCGCACATATGGCAGGGAAAATCTCGCAAAGACGCCGTTTTTAATAAGTGCCCGTTACACTGCACAGCTTTATATGTTGTCCTGTAGAAAAGGAACGCAAGAAGAAAAACGAAGGAGACGGAAAGAGTAAAAACTATCGAAACGATTGGCAACGATTCCCACCACAGACATACAGCAACTCGCCCAGCAAGAAGTTCTAAACTTCTGCAGAGGGCTTTTACTCCAATAGCAAGAAAGAAAGTTAACAAAACTTTTATACAACGTCATCTCTTTTTACAACTCTTTTGCACCGTGACTACTGCGCATGCTTCAAATACATTCAATTTGCAAGTTTTCGTGTGGGCCTCCCTGTCAAACCAATATGTTTTACACGATTCAAGAACGGAGCTATGGGAATGTTGGGATCCAGGGTTAACTACATCCAACCGCTGCCACCTGTTGTTGAGGCGCGGGGATACGTCGTACCCGTACTCCATTTGGTAGCGTCACTGATCTTAAGGGGGATGGTAAAATGAAAACAAACAGATTTAATGACACTTTTCAAACTTATTTACACAGTGAGAGGAGTTCAGCGACTTGCTGCGTCGAGATGGACGATCGACTGCGCTGAGAGCGTCTTGTCTGACTTAGCAGCGTCGTAATAGCACCTCAGTGTAGCTCCTACTTCTTAATGGTACCCTATCACAACAAGACACCACCAACCAAGGCGCCAGTCAATTCCACAATGCCGTCGTAGACGGGTCATTGCACTTGTTGATGCAGCAAAGTTCGAGCGGTCAGTGGAACTCACGTAGTGGTCAGCCCAGTACAACGCCTCTATTTTTTTAATTCCAGCCAGATGCACATGATGAGACCGTTAACCATCTTCTCCGCTCGACCTTCGCTACTCTCTTCCGTCGGCTAGCCTTCGTGCCGGCTTTGCATTCATGCAGGAGAGTACCTTTAGGTGGTGCCTCACAACGAATGTCACACGAGGTATCAGGTATAACTTTTTTTAGTCGTGTTGACATTCCTTGGGCGGCGTGTTGAACTTCTCAATACCACTATGTTCGCTGTCTCGCTGGTTCTCTGAGAGATGCGTTCTGAGATGGCGTGTCTCCGTTCGTGACGCTATGCGGGCTACCAACGCGGACGCGTCCCCGCGACGCTCCCGCATGTGCTGGCTTGCAATGTGCCAAACGAGCTGTATGAGGTTAAGTCTGAACGTTCATGTTAACCTGTGAAAAGAGGTGGGGGCATGGCCATTTATAGCGGATCTACACGAAGTTCGTCTGTGTATTCTGCTACGAGCGGCACACGATGTGACGACGCACCACATAGTTCCGCCTTCCGTTCGTAGTTCGCGACCTTACTGACAGAATATGCCAAGCTATTTCTGACATCCTCATTTGGGTGGCTGCAGGCATCAGATTTTGGTTACAGTAGGACTGTTTTGCAGCTGCTATTTGTTCACAACAGCGAATTTTGTGGTATAGTGGACCGCCGCCGCCTCCGGTGTGCGTAAGCAGTGCAATAAGTAACGCGATTTTTTATTGGGGGAACCGTCGCATCTAAGCCAATAGCATAGTTATATTTTTACGTATGTTTCCTATTCCCTTCATATGTAATGTACAACAAAGAGTACTAACAAAAGGAACCGCAAACCATGTGCTATGAATTGACTACAAATTTTTCAAGCAGTTAATGCAGTTGGTATGTATTTCACCCACGGCGAACTAATGCAATGGTGACACAAAATTTCAATTATTTTTCTCGACTAAAACAAAAGTTACTTTGAGTAAACTTGCTGTGTACAAAGTTGTTAAGCTTCTCGATCGTATGGGCTCTTCTCTTCATTTTTGGACCACCTTAGGGTCTTACAGACGTCTCATCATAAGCCCAAGTATCGTTTTTGCCATGTTCGGGGATTTTAATTTAGGGCCTATGCGCCGTGCACAAGCAAAAACAAAAATGTTAGGAGAAAGTATCGTTTGTGGAGAACTGTGCAAAAATAATTTATGGATTAGATTTCTAATCGTTTTTGTGAGATCACCCGACCACGCTACAATGTACTGAATTTTACCTACGCGATAAACCGTGAAAAACAGAACGCTACTATAAGCAACTGTCCTATAAGCAAAGTACGATACTCTAAAAACGCGAGAAAAATGTGTTGAAAGACTGTGTGAAACCGTCGACTAATAGCATTTGAAATTTTTTTTTCGTACGTGGTTTGCCACCAAATCGCCGAGTTCCAATGGTGCTCACATGCCCAAATTATTCTTGCCGCTTGAAATATTTTGGGAAAATTACGTAGAACTAATGTCTATATGGGTCCTATTTTCTGAGATTTTTTTTAGATAAATTGATTCTCGTCTTGATAAATTGATTCATGGACAGTTGGCGTGGAATGACCTTAAAAGTAAGTAGCCTCCACTGTTCATGGCGAACGGAGAATACATTTGGAAATTATGGGTTCTGTAGCCTTAAATATCTTGACATGAGATTGACCAAGCTGGCTTCACAGCGGGTGAGAATAACTCAGTAATGTTGACTTGTATTCGAACTCTGGTATGTAAAGCTTCAGTTAATCAATGACGTGAGTGATTCTACTAATTTTAAGTTCAGTGATGAAAGCTCTCCGTATGGGGTTTAAAATGGATAGTATCTCAAATATTAGGAGCAATGATAAATATCGTAAGTAATGAACGCTAATTTTAAATGCGAAGCATTTCTTTGCATACTGTAAGCACTTTTGCGTTTCTATCTACGTATCTATCTATCTATCTATCTATCTATCTATCTATCTATCTAGCCGCCTACGTGTGGGTGCTCTGGTAATCGCCTCCTTAACTTGGGGTATACCAAAGTTTGTGCGGGGGTAAGATGGTATTGATGAGTATGTCTGGCTGGTCATAACATGAATAACGTGAAAATCTCGTCGTATACGTCGTTAAACTCTTTCCTGCCGAGACGTGTGGCACATACCCGTATACTACGGGCTGCGCTATGCGGGTATGCGCGACAGGTGTTTGACGATTTATGTCTGTCCAGGAACGGCGAGGAAAGAAATTAGTAATTTAAAAGCGAGAGCGTTAATAAAAATAGACGTCGTCAGCGTTGAACCCGACAAATGCAAATAATAAATATCAGGGTCTCAGCAGGAATCGAACCCAAGTAATCTGCGTGGCAATCAAGTATTCTACCACAGAGCCACGCCAGGTCTCGGAACTGCTTTGGAAAAAGACCCTATGCAGGCGTAATGTTGGTCAAATGTCAAGTGTGGTTCCAGTGCTGGCTGTCTTATTTTATAAATATTAAATATGTACTCCTATAAGGCAGGCGTCATGTCAGGTTAATGTCAATTGTATGCTTAAGCGCCATCCACTGTAGTTGGTTCACGCAAGCACAAGTGCTACATACCAGATTACCGCTTCTGGTGCAGGTAATACACATGTTTCTGTTGGCATCGTTACGCAACTGTAAACAACTGGTTATATGAAACATATGCGATTGTTCAACATATGTATGTGCGTAACACATTTGTACATATATTTAACATATTTTGGTACCGTTTCGCTCAATAAGAAAATTACAACCCAGTCACCTTGTCTCCGTGTGCTTCGCATAAGATCGATTCCCATGCTACTTGGGAATCTGCCAATTCTTTTTTTTCCCTCTAAGGTTTCTGCCACCTAGAAGCGACATCTGTCACAAGAAACGTTTATAAGATATCAAGATTTAAAGGCGCCCATAAAAACTTCTTTTTGGGCATGGTCGGAATACGCGGCCGATCGGTATTCGCTGCTCCTGGGAACATGTGAGCCAAACATTAAACCGCTGCACGCACCCTGCAAATGAAAATTAATTATCAAAGTCGACTAGAAATCGCTCGCTGTTTTCTCACCATATGGTACCATAAAACCAAATTACCTCACCACAAACACAATGCCGACGGCCATTTTCTGATTTTAGCATCGTGAGATGCGTAGAGCTCACGTGCATAAGGTGAACAAGGGACGTAGCACCTTGCTCGCTCGTCATCCCCCCTGGCGTAGCTTTCAGCGTCCTCCATGATACGAAAAGAGAGGGAAGGCGATAATAAAGCGTGCGACGAATCCCTGCAACTGCGCTCGTGTTATACGGATTCTGAAAATTTTAGCGGCAGTCGATACATGGGAAAAAAATCATAGCACATCCACGAAGTGAATGGTGGTGAGTGGGCGAAGCTCGGAGGGATCATTCTGGTAACCATGAATCCCCCCGTACAATTGTCCACTCGGATCATGCAAATACGTGACAACACGTGTCACGTCTTTGCATGATCCTGGGTGTTTGATCGTGATCTGGGCACGAGCGTCGCCTACTTGTGTTCCGGGCGCTCCCACCCTCATCGACAACGCCAGTTCGCGTTCCACGACAGAGGAAGGCGATGCCACCTACTCAGACGCCGAAGTCCACACCAGGGCTCGACGCAACGCCTCGCCTCCGCATGCATCGCCACAGAACGCTGCTGTGAGTTGTTAAAGCCACGCGTCCTTGGCTATGGGTTTTGCCGCCGTGACTACCCGAACCGCCGCATGCTCCGCGACGCGGTGCTCGGCTCCGAGTACCGCGTCAGCCCGGCGATCCCAATTTTAACAGCACCATCTATCCTCTTTAATCGTCAACTATACGAAAACCACTAACGCCATCTAGTGATATTATTAAATGCGAAGCATTTCTTAGCGAAACTTCGGCGAGTTTGAGCGTATCTATCTATCTAGCTATCTAGCCGCCTACGACTTTGTGCTCTCCTGGCCGTATCGTTAATGGGATTTATACCAAATTTGGTATGGCATAACATGACCGTATTGCGAACATAAATGGCTGGTCATATCATGAAAATCATGACTAGCTTGTCATGAAAAGCATGATTTACCTGCCACGCTCATGGCGCGCTCCCGGCCGTTTGGTTAGCTTGATATACACCAAATTTGGGATAGAGTGACCTGACTGTATGATGAACATAAATGAGCAGTGGTAATATGGAAATCATGACTTGTCATGTGCGACATGATTTGCATGCCACGCTCATGGCGCGCTCGCGGCCGTTTCGTTAGCCTGATATACACCAAATTTGGTATTGAGTGACGTGACTGTATGACGAACAAAAATTACCAGTGGTAATATGAAAATCATGACTTGTCATGTGCGACATGACTTGCATGCCACGCTCATGGCGCGCTCGCGGCCGTTTCGTTAGCCTGATATACACCAAATTTGGTATTGAGTGACGTGACTGTATGAAGAACAAAAATGACCAGTGGTAATATGAAAATCATGACTTGTCATGTGCGACATGACTTGCATGCCACGCTCATGGCGCGCTCGCGGCCGTTTCGTTAGCCTGATATGCACCAAATTTGGTATTGAGTGACGTGACTGTATGACGAACATAAATGACCAGTGGTAATATGGAAATCATGACTTGTCATGTGCGACATGACTTGCATGCCACGCTCATGGCGCGCTCGCGGCCGTTTCGTTGGCTTGATATACACCAAATTTGGTAATGAGTGACGTGACTGTATGACGAACATAAATGACAAGTGGTAACATGGAAATCATGACATTTCATGAGTGACATGACTTGCATTCCACGCTCATGGCGCGCTCGCGGCCGTTTCGGTAGCTTGAGATACACCAAATTTGGTTATTGCGCGACGTGACTGTATGACGAACATAAATCACAAGTGGTAATATGGAAATCATGACATATCATGAGCGACATGACTTGCATTCCACGCTCATGGCGCGCTCGCGGCCGTTTCGTTAGCTTGATATAAACCAAATTTGATATTGAGTGACATGACTGCATGACAAACATAAATGACAAGTGGTAATATGGAAATCATGACATGTCATGAGCGACATGACTTGCATTCCGCGCTCATGGCGCACTCGCGGCCGTTTCGTTAGCTTGATATACACCAAATTAGGTATTGAGTGACATGACTGTATAACGAACATAAGTGGCAGGTACTAACATAAAAATCTTGACGTGCATGTCATCTGCAACGCCATTTACATGCTACGCTCATGGTGCGCTTGCGTCCAGTTCAGTAGCTTGATATACACCAAAATTGGTATTGCGCGACGTGACTGTATGACGAACATAAATGACAGGTCCTAACATGTAAAACATGACATGCAAATTATGTAAAGCATGATTGGTTCCTTCCTGGCTGCTTCGCATTACATCGATTCCCACAGTGCGTGGGATCTGCCGGCTTTTTTTTCCAAGGACATATACACACAACGCCATCTAGTGAGCAATTCTGAAAACTAGAGCTGGCTACATACATACTACTACTACTTCCACAGAGGAGGGAACGACCCGCACCCTAAGGAGCTTCGCCCCTAATAAATTCCTTTAAGGAAGCCTACTATTAAGGAAGCATATTGATGATTCTTCGGAGAAGTTTTGGATGGCCCTTTTAAGGGGTAATTAACTGCACCGAGAGTTGTAGGTAATAAATAGTGCAGATATTCATTGACAAATGGGATATGATGGCTATTCATCAGGTCATGGCCTAAAAAGAGAGGGCGATCGGTCCACCGCGGTGGTGTAGCGGTGACGGTACTCGGCTGCTGACCCAAAGGTCGCGGGTTTGATCCCGGCCACGGCGGTCACATTTAGATGAAGGCGAAAATGCTAGAGGCCCGTCTACAAGCTAAGAACATCAGGTGGTGGAATTAGGGGAACCTTTCACTAGGACATGCCTCATAATCATATCGTGGTTTCGGTACATAAGGTCCCAGATAATACTATTAAAAAGACAGGGTACACGTATTGGGAGCGTCTTACGAATTGCGTGTTGTTTGCATAATTTTTACTCAGAATTGTTGGAAATGAGAATGACGTAGGGAAGTGCACAGTGACCAAGAATTAGTTATTGTTTTCGTGATGAAGATGACAGCTTGACGATTACTAATATTTGATGAGCAGCACAGAGGAAAATGTTGACCTAAAAACGCGCCGGCTTAAAGTTGGTAATTTGCAATAGGGCGATTATGAACCCCAGATGATCGAAATTTCCGGAGCCCTCCGCTACGGTGTTTTTCATAATCATTTGGCGGCTATAGGAGGTTAAATCCAAACAAATACACTAAAAGCTCGTTAATCCAAACTCTAAGTGGACCATAAAATTGTTCAAATTAACCGGAGTTCGAATTATCGGGAGGGCGCTAGAATAAATGAAAATCAAGCGACACTGTGCGGGAAGGACCCAAAGAAGCCACTTTGGACAGGGTATCCAAAATTAAGCGCCACTACTGATTCTGGGAGGAGATTTCGTAAATTAAGATCATAAAGGCCCAACAGCGAAAATAATTAATTGATCAGTCAGCGATACTCCAGAAACAAGCACCGACATGCCATTCATGTGAGAAGTGAACTTTAATGTCAAAAGATATGACGCTGTTTATGCTCCAAATAGCTTTATATACACGGCAGAGTTAACGTAAAAAAATTAAAAGTAATCAGTAATTTTCACTTGCTGGCGTTTCTTCTGTCGACACTCGATGAGCATTGTTTGCAGATTGCCCGAGAAGGTCCGGCGCAGCGTCTGAATTTTGATCTGCTGAGGAATGCTGCTATGTCGTTGTTTTGAATCTCTAGCCAGTTTGGTTTGATTTGGTTTTACACCACATTGGGATCAGTATGGGCCAACTTCTGCAAGGCGCGACGAAAACCAGGTGCTGGCAGTTCGAATTAATCGTTGTGGATACCGTGTGAATTATCCAGAGTTTTCATCCATATAAATACACAGGGCTGTACCGGGACAAGGTGTCAGTTAGAAATACCTAAGTTCGAATTAAGCGAGCTCGAATTAACTAGCTTTTACAGTATTATCATATTTGGGTGCACCAATTTGTGCAGTAATTTACACTCTCTCTTAGAATTTCGGACGGAGGTATAAAGGTTTTAAAGGCGTCGCTGTATTCTTCTCAGCAGTATGTCATAAGCACCTAAGGTGGCGCTATACCTGTTGGTCGTCCATAAATGCCGTTGGGCAAGCTGGTTTGTTATAGGGATTATGGGTGTGCACATAAAAGAGAAGGACTAAAGGTGAGGGCCTGACAGGCATGCACTGCATGGGACTCTGACTTTCATCCTCGTTTTTTTTAAGCGCCTTCCAACAGTCATCATGGTTCGCCAAATGTAAGCTATTCTCAGCGTGTCACCTTTCAATAAACTTCAAAGCTCCAGGGATGCCCGGGCCAACGGCCAAATTCTGAGTTCATGTCAAGCACTAGTACGAAGCCATTTCTAAGTTCCAGAAACGTGAACTTGTGAAGGTTTTGTTTCTGCACGTCGGAAAGGACATGAATGTTTTTCGAGCCATTTTATAATGATTCTACTTGCCTTATACAGCAGAGTTTTGCGTAGCAGCTGATATATATCGAATGCTATATTGAGCTAGAAGTTTTCAATGCGTCAACATTGGCTCCACTTATTCTTTCCTCTTAGTCAAATACCTGATTTCTTCCAGCTTCATCTTTTCATATTTTGGTATTTGAATTTCTCGTTAAATGACATATGTATTTCTCAACAACGTGAGAACTAACAAAAATTAATGTTGTGTTAATTCATATTGCGTTAACAAAGCAAACGAGCCCTTAAATTTGCACTTCTTTCCTCCAACAACGTAAGGCGACATTATTCAGTCCGAGTTCCGTGTTTCAATTGATAACTTTGCGCGTCCTGTGGGGCATTATAAACCATTCAGGCTTAACTGCAATTAAAATGAAAAAAAAAGTTTTTGAACTACCTCATTTAATGTGCTTAGTTGCGCCCTCATTTTCGATTAGTCAGCATACATGACGCTTTACCTTAGGTGCCTTCAATTATCTTTGGTATGTTTCTCGGATCATGGCATGTTTGCAATCGTTAACGCTTTTCACCTAACTTCTTCCTAAATGTAGCGTACTACATTACACACATTTCAACGCCAATGTAATCTCCCCCTTCTTTGTCGCTTTATTGCGCTACCGGTTATGCCATGACATCACATAGTTGGGTGTCCAAAATTATCTCTATTATTTGTTCGTACAGGAATTTAGCTTTGCTGTTCAAACATACTAATCTCTTGCTGCTGAACCGGGCAATATTAGTGGCGAATTTGCAGAGATATCTCTACTGTTTTTTTTATACACGAAGTCAAGTCAAGTCAAGCCAATTTTATTGAGTTTCTTTGCATACAATATAACATAGTTAGTGATATGTATTACATTCGGAGGTCCCATAGTTACGAAGAACTGACGAGGGGACCTCCTAAAACTAACACCTGTGTCACACAGGCCCTTTTGAAAGGCCATCCAGTCGATGCCCGTCGAAGCGCCATACCTCTATCGACTCGATGGAGTTGTCATGCTGCTGCACGGCAGTTTTGAACGGCCGTTGAGTGGTTCAGGCGTTCCTGGCTAAAAATTGTGGGGCACTGCGGATCCTTATTTTTGTAGTCATGTCACCTAAAGTTAAATAATATCAGAGTACTTAAAAAGTTAGATATGACTGTTGATGTTGTTTAAATATTTCAATAAAGTGTTTCTTTTTCTAGTTATGAATGTATGTTTAGATTTAAGTTGTTCAGCAGCGTAACTGTAGCGAGCGATACACAGCGATACAGCACGCTGAAGATAAGCACGTCGCTGTTGTCGAGAGTATGTGCAGTTCGCGCACTTTAAGTGGCAAAAATGATGTGTTAAATAATTAACAACACTCGCATATACAGATTTTAAAGCATACTGGTTAGATTCTTTTTTTTCCTAATCGTGTGTACGAGCATACTGTGAACGAGGGGGCACGTTTGTGCTGTTTCCGCTTCTGTCGCTCAATGGCCATCGAAGTTTCAACGGAGTGTCGGGGTGGTCCGTTGACTCGATAGACGATTGACTCAATCACCTTCGAAATCGCCCGAGTGGCAATTCGTGCTTGACAGTTTAGTCAATAGACTATGGGTTCGATGGCCTTCCTCCAAACGCCCGTCTGACACGGGGTATAAAACACATGTATGGTTAAATGTCGTGGCCAGCATGAGAAAAAAGAATACATTATTAAACGTTTACAGGAAAGCAAGAGGAGGTGCATGAAAGAATGAAAGCAAAAAAATGAATGAGAAATCAAAGCAACAAACAAGGACAAAGCTATTATGGTATATAAATCTATAACTATAGCTTAAAAAAAAAGTTGCAGTGAAAAATCTTTATGATGGAGGCGTCATGAATTCATCAAAACAAGGTGTATACAATAAAACTGAACACAACCGCAGCATACAAAACAATGAATACCGAATGATATAAAAGTTGCGGTTACGAAACAAAATCAAGATGAATTCGTGTAGAAACAATAACATAAAATATTCAGCGGTAATGGTAGCGAATAAAGCATGCACAATGACAAAAATAAAAGAAGAAAAAGGGAAAGGAATCACTAGTATTAAAATTAAAACAAAGAGACGTACTTATGTTGTCCCAATATACAAACCGGTAGCTGCTGAACCGGTGTGATATTAATGCCAGTTTTCTTCATTCAAAATGTCTTTTCAAAATTTACTAGAAAAGCTTCGGCACAAAACATGCTGTTTCATTGTAACTCAGTAAGGCAATCCTGCAGCAAAAAGAGGGACGACGGCATGGCCGTTTCCTGCCGACGATATGGATTTCTACTCTAGGCAAGACGCCAGACGGTGCAGTAACATTCTTGAAGCCTTTTCAGAGCTTTTGTATCCACATTCATCCACTACGATTTATGCACAGATGAAAAAAACACCATCTTCCGCTAAAGGGAACCATGTGTAGATGTGAAGCAACGGGCGCTAACGCTTACACTGGCGGCGGCGTTGACGCTGGCGCTCATCGCAGCGTTGAGCAGGAGAGAAAACTGGGGAGGCGCAAAGCAGGCAGTGACGGAGCAGTTTTTCCTACTGGAACGTGCCCATCGCTGCTAATGGGCAATGAGAGACAGAAGACTCCGACTGGACACAGAGACCAGCACTCCGCTTTTAGTTAACGCGCACGCTGCGAATTTTTATTGTTCAACAACGCACATGAGAAATCTCCCACCGGCACCACATTGGAGGTCAAGATCCATTGCCATATATACGGGGTGGCCAGTGAACGGTTGTGCAGCGCGAGCAGTCGGTTTTTTCAACCAAGAAACTGGCTAGCAGACGCTGCCTGCGTGGGCGTGGCGAGGCGAGAGAGGGGGGTAGCGTAGGAGAGGAGAGAGAGGGGGGGACGCGCATGCGCAGTGGAAGTGTGGACGCCGCGGGCAGGGGTGCCTAGATGAGAGAGGGGGAGCGTAGGAGAGAGAGGGGGGGACGCGCATGCGCTGTGGGAGTGTGGACGCCGCTGGCAGGGGTGCCTAGAGGAGAGAGGGGGGGAGCGTAGGAGGGGAGAGAGGAGGGTAGGCGCATGCGCAGTGAAGGTGTGGTTGCCGCGGGGGAGGGATGCCTAGAGGAGAGAGAGGGGGGTGATGAGGTTTTTTTTTATTTTTATTTTTTTGGAAAGGGTTTGCGCATGCGCAGTAAGGGTGGTCACGCCGCACACCACCACCGGATTAAGCTTCGCCATAAGATGCTTCACCTCTAAAATGTATTGACAGAAGAGATGTTGCGCCAGTCGTCGCTCGTACCTAATAACCATATGCATGCTACATTTCTGACTCTGACGCTACAGCGAGTGGCCTGTAGCGCAATTGCCAAAGCCCTTCCTGCGGTACCGTCCTTTCCCCCAGTTTCCCTTGCCGCAAGGATGACCTGTACCGATTATCTTAAGCTCCCATATTCACCAGTGAGCTACGCAGCAATAAAAGCACGGCGCTCAGACAGCATATTTTTGTTCCCCACTTGTGGCGCCCCCTGGACAAGCGAAAGAAAAATAAAAGGCGACGGATAAGGGGGGTGTCAAACGAAGGGCAGGCACAGCACACGGACACTGCCCTTCGGTGCCCACTGCTTTGCGAGGCTTGCAAAGAGATGCCTGTTGGGATCTTTGTGCCGATCGAGTCTCGTGTGGCGGCACTGATCTTATTAAGGACGCTCGAAACACCGTCTGTGGCACTGCTTAGATATGTATTTGCACGTAAATGATTGCTTTCGTCGATCTGCAGCACCGGCAAGATAATGTTGATCAGTCATGCTGTCCGCGGGTGTGCGACGTCAGTGATGTGTATTTCAATGCGTTTATTGCAATGCTCTTCTCCAAAATAAGTTGTGGTGTAGGCGAGCAACTAAATTTCACGAAGAAACTACAAATGACGTCGACGAGCACTCTTGCACGAACGGGTCATTTCCGATGTAATGAAGAGTGCAGATCTTGTTGACAAAAAATTGGGGGGATACTTAAGCTTCGCCTTTAGGAGTTGAACGCGATAGCGATATCCTGTCCCTAGTTTGTAATTCAATCACTTAGTGCATATTATGTAACGGGTAGCACGCTTGAAACCACGAGCAATATGAAAATGTTTTCGAACTTGCTATGCACCCACCGTGGCCTTAAGGGAATACGCGCAGTAACGTGTGTGCCTTTTGTAATGGGTGGATGGCTTTGAACCACAATGTCGTTATGTTATTGACATCTTCTGACGCCCGATGGCGATGTACGCTTGTACCACGCAATATTACTGCGCTATTACATGTTGTATTGTGACGCCTGTATAAAGGACGCGCGTGTTTGTAAAGCATGAAAGTTATTTTCCCTGCATTTTCAAGCACACGAAGTTGTGTTATGTGTAATCCCTAGCAGAAGCGTGGCTGTGTGGTAGAACACCTGCTTGCCACGCAGACGGTCTGGGTTCGATCCTCACTCGGACCCGGAAAAATTTATCAGTTATTGGATTTGCATGTTTCTCGATTTTTCGGTCATGGACAAGATGATGATTTTTCGCTCACAACCAACGACAACGCCGCCGACACCGACGCCAGAATTTCTGCGAAGCCAGCTCTTTAACGCTGTCGCGTTAAAACAAGTTCGCCTTGGTACTTTATTTTTCTCTTTTCGGGTAGCTGCTAAATTTGGTTAAAGTTACTGTTACCATGTTCCTGGCATTTTCAGGACCCCCTTGTTGACTGACTAGCACACGAGGGATTGGGAGGTCATCGCAGAACGATGACAAAGAAAAAACAGCAGCTAGAACCTTAAAGGCTGTGATATGCGACTGCTTTAGTTTTCGCGCCGTACTAAACATGGTTGATCGAGCTTACGAGCTTGTCGAGACACGGTGCTGTGAATTTTGAATATTGCCGATTGACAAAGAAAAGAGGTCGGACATTGAGATGTCGGATAGCGAAAACGACACTTCTGTGGACTCGAACTGCGCTCCCTACAAAAAGAAAACGGCAGAGAGAATACACAAATTTATGTAGTTCCGTCAATAGTTTTTTGAAACCCTCATGGTTAAAGGAAACAAGCAGAAGCTGAGTTGTATCCCCCATCATAGCAGGGCAGACTACTTGTACGAAAACCCCAAGAGCATCTGCAACTCGTTAAGGCTGCATGATATTGTCAACGCAGCCCGTTACAGTCTACTTGGTTGCAACATGGAAAAATGTCTATTGCGCGAAATGTCGCCTCGTCTCCAGCATTACGAAACACAGACCATGTTTTCAAATTGGATACGAGAAGTGAACAAAAAAGAATTTTGTTCTAGCAGACGAACGCTGTTTTGTATCTCATTCCGTCGCTACTTCACGTGTTTGCTCAATATAAAGCTTTTGTAAATTAATTTGAGCGCAGTATCCTTACTACGTCACTGCACTCACACCACATGAAAAAAGACTGGTTGAATCCCAGTGTCCAATAGATTGTCCATGGCACTGAGCTGAAACTACGAGAGCTATTGAAAAAACACTGAACATATAACCTTCCTCATCATTTTGTGTTATACTGAGATTGTAACAACAACAACAACATAAAAAAAACCGCTGTGCACCCAAATGCCACTTTGATCCCAGGAGGATACTACAGGTAAAGCTTAGGAATAATATCGTCTATACCTTACTTAGCTTGATTGTCTGTTGGTTTCAGTGGTTTTTGTCTAACGAAAAGAAACCAGTGCTCGACAAAGCCCCGTCTTTCGTTTGAAATGAGAAATTATGTTCAATAGCATGCAAGTGCGGAAGATATTTGTCGTTCCGTCGTGTTATTTTATGATAGGTTTAGCGCTTGCTTCTTCGTAAATACTGCAGGAAAAGTGTGCTTAGTTGTCATCCGCTGGGACGCGGAAACTTTTGCCTTGCTGTTCATCTTCGAGGTCTCACAACATACTACCGCTCGTCATGCCTTGTGCGCTTTCCTCCGCTTCTCAGGCATTCTCGGTACCTTCGCGGGTTCCAATAAAAAAGCGTTTGTACTTCAAAACACACTTCAACAATCGTCAGTGTGCACACAGCAGCCGCAGGCGCCGACGAAGAGAATCGCAGCTGCTCAGAAATGATGAGAGCGACAGCGCCATCCGTTGCAGCCCCGAAGTAGGTGACTGAATAAAAATATCGGATATTAACATAACTGATTAACCAAACACGTAACTATTTCCGCAAATATAATTGCATCACTCTACTTTGTCACGTAGTTTGAAAATACAAAATGACATATGTGAATGTTCCTGAATTTTTGCTTGGCATGAATAAAGCGTCGCCTGCTGGCGATGCTTTATTTCCAAAACCAAACCAGCCCAAGTGCCCTGTCCTTGGCCAGCTGGCGGCGTGCATCCGTTTTTTTTGCTGAGTGCAACCACCTCACCGTGCCCTGTGATGGCAGTTTGGCTATCAAAGCGCAAAACATTCAAGGCGACATAACAGTATGGTAGCCCTTTGTGTTCTTGCTACTATACGCTTGAAGGTTACGTTCAGGCAAATACAGTACAGTTTGAAAGCGTGCGGCACTACACTCTTGTCAAAGCTTTTCTTTTCTTTTTAAATCGAGACAAAAACAGCTCAATACCGTTTGTTGCTTTGCTTAGACATTCCAATTATCCATCTGGCGCTGTGTACTCCGGTGACTGTCTTATTGCGCGGCCTTGCGAGTTATAGCATTCTTGACATAACACTAATAAAATTGTTGTGCGAGCTTTAAACATAGTATTTCTTTCTTTTGAACTAGATTACTCAAATAAATTTTGAGGAATCGACTTGTTCTGCGAACGCATGACTTGTAAAACAAGTCATAATCTATTATTCTATGCCTCCAATTACTGAGCACGTAAAGAGCAGAAGCTGGATGTATTGATATTTTTTGCGAGCTAGGCGACTAGAATAAAGTATGCGCAGGAAATTCTGCACTAAACAAAGCAAAGGATCCTCTTCGCTAGCACGCGCTGCGTCTTCCAGCCAGTCCGAAAAGTTTACGCCCTTGTCAATCGCATTCCACTTTTTGCTGCATGGACATTTTACCCATCATGAATATGTAGCATCGCTTTTTTTCTGAATGTAGACTGCGTCTTTCCTTTTTGAAGATTTTGTAGATAAAGTAATAGTTACTCCGGTTTCACCGGTGGGTGAGCCGACAAATTGCTGATGCCTTGGCCGGCAAGGAAGCCTGAGAATCTTCATTACTTTCACGTTTTCGTAGCCATTCCGCAACAGTGCCTTGAGAGCACCAATTCTCGCACTGTACTCCCTTAGATCATGTTGACTTCTTTGGTAAAATTATTAACTTGTGGCAGAAAAAACTTGGGAAATCTGTCATATTATGATGTTTATTTCCAGCTTTCTATATAGCCTGAATTGCTCGGGCCTTTTGTGTACTGATGCTGCATTGACAGTAAATGGTCGCATTTTTTTTTGTGGCAGTTGCAACCGCTCGTTTGTTAAGCTGACGTGCATTAGTACAGTGCCAGGTTTTTTCACTATCGGCGATGATCCGCGTTAAATCAAGGGTTTCCTTCGCGGTCGCCTCCACGTGGTATATGCATATTGTTTCATATTTCGTACTTACGCACGCGGATGGAAAGACATTGGATGCAATGATGACCAAGTGCCTGCATGGCAGTGCTGCTAATACAAAATTAAGGAAAGGGAGAAGAAAGCTCACAATAAAGTAGAATGAAACTGACATGTCGCCTTAGAAGACGATAACAACGAAGTGCGCGCGCGACTGTACTGGCGCTGTGGCACGAGCGCGAGCCTTGTGTCGAACGCTGGCCAGGAGTGACTCCAACGCCTGGGCTACGCTTCTGAACTTGTTTATGTTTCCTGTACTTTAATAAACCGTCTACAGCCACAAGCGGCTGTACAGATGTAACAGTTGGCGACGAGGAAGACTGGACTCATCGGCACTCCACCGACGTCAAGGAAACGACATGGCGACGCCCGACTTTGGTCGGCTACCCGAATTCAGCGGCAGCTCCGGCTCCTGGAGATCCTGGTATGGGAGGCTACAGTTCTTCTTCGAGGCTAACGACATTACGGACGCATCGAAGAAACGTGCTCATCTGCTAACGCTGTGCGGGGAACAGACTTATGACATCGTCTGCGTCCTCGTTCAACCCAAGCAGCCCAACCAAGTGAGCTACGAGGACATAGTCGAGATGCTCAAGGCTCACTTCGATCCACAACCGTCTGAGGTCTTCTGCAGGGCACGATTCCAGCGACGTGACCAACGGCACGACGAAACGGTCAGTGATTACGTCACGGCGCTCAAGAAGCTAGCAGCAGATTGCAATTTCGGGACAAGCGCAGACACTGCGGCGAATCCGACAATGCTGCCTATGGACGTCATGCTGCGTGATCGTTTCGTTTGCGGTCTTCGGAACGAGCAGGTCCAGCAACGGCTGTTCGCAGAAAAGGACTTGACGTTCAAGAAAGCTTTCTGACCTCGCACTGCGAGCTGAAAACGCCGTCGAAGACCAGAAGAACGCGAAAACCGAATTTAAAGAGATTCACGAATCCTGCACAAGTACATGCAAGATAGACAACCAAGGTCACTCGAGTACCTCTGCCCAAAAGAAGAAACAACGCTGTTGGCGTTGTAACGCGCAACATAATCCGGACACTTGCAAGTTCCAGACAGCCTCCTGCAAGTACTGCAAGAAACGCGGACACATTGAAAAGGCCTGCCTGAAAAAGCGGAAAGAGGCAAAAACGAGCAATAGCATCGAATATCCCCAACAAGGAACTTCGACAGCTGCCTCAGCACCAGGGACGACTCAGCAGGACTCACCAGACGTGGCCCTTTACGAGCTCAACACCTTAATCAACGCGTCCAGCACGCAGAAGGTCATGACTCGGCTACGCGTACATGGCAAGTTCTTGGATTTCGAAGTCGACTCGGGTGCAGCCTGCACACTCATCAGTGAGGTCACGTTCAAAGCTACGTGGACAGATGATCCACCACGGCTTCAGACTGACAACATTCTCCTACGCACATGGTCAGGACAGTCTCTTCGAGTTCTCGGATGTGCAACGGTGATTGTTACGCACAGAAACAAGACCATGACATTACCACTTGTTGTCATCAAGGGAGCAGGTTGTAACCTCCTTGGACGAAACTGGTTTCCTCACCTGGGTATACAGATCACGGGCATCAATGATGTATCCGACGATGAACTTGTTTCGAAGCTTCTCGACAAGTACAAATCTGTATTCGACGAGGACATCTCAGGACACATCGGTCCTGCGGGTACAACTAGACCTCGTGGAAGGAGCGAAACCAAAGTTCCTAAAAGCACGGCCAGTTCCTTTCGCGCTGCGGTCAGCTGTAGAAGCTGAATTGGATCGATTGCAAAGTCAAGGCATAATCGAGCCAGCGCAGCATTCGGATTGGGCAACGCCTCTCGTACTGGTTCGAAAGAAAAATGGCTCGTTGCGAATATGCGGCGACTACCGTTGCACAGTGAACCAGGTATCAAAGAAGGCAGACTACCCACTTCCCACAACTGATGAAGTGCTCAGCCACTTGAGGGGAGGCAAGGTCTTCAGCACCCTGGATTTAGCACAAGCGTACCAGCAACTTCACGTGACGCCAGAGACAGCAGAGGTATTGACCCTGGACACGCTGAAAGGACTATACAAGGTCAAGAGATTGCCTTTCGGAATTTCTGCAGCTCCAGCCATTTTCCAACGCTTTATGGAGACTATGCTGTCTGGCATCACAGGCGTGTGCGCATACCTAGATGACGTGATCATCAGTGGGAAAGACGCCACGGAACACGCCGAGAGACTGGAAGAAGTGCTGAAGAGGCTACGGAAGTACAACCTGCGCCTCGGCAAAAACAAGTGCTGCTTTGCGGTGCGACAAGTTGCTTTTCTGGGACACCGAATCGACGAGACAGGCGTCCACACTAACGAAGAGAAAGTTCGAGCCATAACGGACGCTCCAGCACCAAACTGCAAACAAGCGCTTCAATCCTTTCTCGGGATGCTGGCTTTCTATGACAGATTCTTGAAAAACAGGGCAACAGTTGCCAGCTGTCTCTACCAGCTTCTTCAGAAGGATGCCACGTGGAGATGGGAGACAAAGCATCAAGAAGCATTTGACAAGCTTAAGGCATTGCTGCTCAGTCAGACCGTACTGGCACACTACGACGAACAGAAGGAGCTTCTTGTCTCTTGTGACGCTTCACCATATGGCATAGGAGCTGTTCTGTCTCAACGTGATGACCAGAATAGAGAGGCGCCAATCGCTTTTGCATCTCGGACGCTGGGGCCGGCAGAACGCAATTATGCTCAGTTGGACAGAGAAGGCCTTGCTGTGGTGTTTGCAGCCCACAAGTTCCACAAGTATATTGCGGGAAGAAAGGTGACCTTCGTCACTGACCACCAACCACTGCTCGGCATACTGGGTCCACAAAAGCCAACGGCTCAAGTCCTTTCTCCACGGATGACCAGATGGTGCATAAAGTTATCGGCGTATGACTACAGCATAATCTACAGGCATGGCAAGAACCATCAAAACGCGGATGCGTTGAGCCGTTTGCCATTACAAGAACGTCTCGATGAACCCTGGCCTCCAGGCGACGTACTACTGTTCGAAGCTTTATCGAGACCTCCGTTGACTGCTACCGAGATAGCACGCCTTACACAACAAGACAGCATCCTGCAGAGGTTGTACAAGGCAATGCAGGATGGCACAGTGGAGAAACTCACTGGAGATGAGTTTACTCCTTACCGACGACGAGCGACCGCACTAGCATTTCATCGCGAGTGCATCACACTTGGATCCCGAGTGATCATACCGAGCTCAGCACGAGCCCATGTTCTGGCACTTCTGCATGCTGGTCACAGGGGCATGGTAGCCATGAAGAAGTGCGCAAGGAGCTACGTATGGTGGCCCGGAATTGACAAGGTGATCGAGGAAACGGCGCGACAGTGCCGTGAGTGCCAATCAACGCAAAAGAGCCCACCCAAAGCTCCTATTCCTACCTGGGACCGTCCCCAGACACCATGGAACACGGTGCACGTTGATTCGCGGGGCCACTACTCGGACGCACCTACTTGGTTGTTGTGGACGCATACACAAAGTGGGTGGAAGTCCGGCACGTGACGCAAGCAACATCCGCGGCTGTTATCGACGTGCTCCGAAGCCTCTTTGCAACGTTCGGCATTCCCCGAAAGGTCATCTCCGACAACGGAAAAGCATTCATCTCCAACGAGGTGAAGCAGTTCTATGCGTCGAACGGCATACAGGCTGCAACCTCACCAGCGTACCACCCGGCAACAAACGGCCAGGCAGAACGCTATGTGGCGGAGCTGAAAAGAGCGCTGTTGAGGGATGCAGACAAGTCCATACAGTGCCGACTTGCAAGATTTCTGTATCGGCAACACACTACGATACACACTGCCACAGGAATGACACCTGCGAGAGCGATGTTCGGACGAGAATTGCCCTGCCATCTCGATCTTCTCAAGCGGGAGGCCGATAAGCAGATTCCTGAGAGCCAGGAGGCATTGCAAAAATCACGCCGCTTCGCTATAGGGGATAGAGTGCTTATCCGGCAGTTTTTGAAAAAGCCAGATTGGATTGAAGGTGAAATACTACACCGCGTCGGACCACGATCCTGGCTTGTAAAAAGCGACCAAGGAAAGGTTCGGCGTCACCCCAATCACATGAGGAAAACGAGTCAGACCGGACAAACAACTCAATCGCGGACAGATTGGAGCGCAGCTGATGATCTCTTGGACGCAACGCCAGAAGAGACGCCGTCGAGCTCAGCTGCTCAACCGCCTGACTCGCCCGAGATGCAGGACGACACTCCCTCGCAACCGTCGACGTCACAGGCAGTGACCACTCGGCAACTGCGACCGCCAGAGGTTAGACGACCTCCAGACCGCTATGGAGACTTCGTCTAAGGGAGGAAGAGTGACATGTCGCCTTAGAAGACGATAACAACGAAGTGCGCGCGCGACTGTACTGGCGCTGTGGCACGAGCGCGAGCCTTGTGTCGAACGCTGGCCAGGAGTGACTCCAACGCCTGGGCTACGCTTCTGAACTTGTTTATGTTTCCTGTACTTTAATAAACCGTCTACAGCCACAAGCGGCTGTACAGATGTAACAGAAACTGAAAGCGTACATAAACAGGAAGTGTCGTGAGAAAGAGAACCATTAAAGGAAGACTTTAAATCAAACAGCAAATATATAAACAACGTTGCGCAGATTGATAAAGATGTGAGAGCCTCACTGTTTGCTTCGACAAAAAATATTAACAAAGAATCATTATTCATATTTATTGCAATAACACGTGATGGTTTATATTGTAAAATATCAATCGGCGCGTAAATTATCAATTTAAACTTGATAATGTCACCTAATGTTGTTGTGGAATGGATTAGCGATTCCACGAGAACTTCAAAATAGAATATCCAAGAATAAATCACACGCGATACTTCTCTATGACGTCAACTGTTATAGCTAAATGGAAAGATTAGGTGCAGCCAATGTACGCGCTTTAGCGTCTAATATAATATAGCATTCATGCACAGCGGCTTCCACGTACAAGTCTGGCGAATGCATGTAGAAGCACTTCTTTCCGACACACACAAACAAAACACCGGAGGGTCACTTTACTGGAATTGACAAATGACTTCGCGCTGGTCTTTGGCATGAACTCGTCAACTGGGTGTCGGAACTGCGTTCGCTGAAACGCTAAAATACGAAAGAGACTCGCTGAGAGTAGCTTGAATTTGACCAACCATGATGAATGTGAAAAAGCGCTTTAAAGACGGGAGAGAAGGTAAGGCACAGACATGTACTGCACGCGTGTCTGGCCCTCACCTTTAGACTTTGTCGTTAAGTGCGCCCCCATACTTATCACGCTAAACGAACTTGCCCAACCACGTCTATGAACAACCAACAAGACATTGCGAGCTTAGGCTGCTGATAACTTAAATTTATGTGCACGTTAAACAACCCATGTGGTTGACATTTCCGCAGCCCTCCACTCCGGCGTCTCTCATAATCATATCGTGGTTTTGAGACGTTAAACCCCAACAATTATTATTACTTTCAAGTACTTAAACTAGCTATACTATCATACATATAATTTGGCAATTGAAGACTGTGGTAAACTCCTAGGTAATTCACAAACTTAGCCTCACCATTAATAATAATAAAAATGCTGACTGAATAGCTAGCGTTACCAGTCAGTGTCCTGAGTATGCATCCTATAACAGTCCTCTCTCCCATGCTGCCAATGTTTGTCCCAGTGTTCCCGAAGAAACAGTACTCAGCTCATCTGCTTTTGCTTCACATTAATGATTGGACACAAAACATGTAACATAACTGCTTAAATGACTTTTAACACAGACGATTGCTCGTTATATCACGAAATCAACTTTGATAAACAACAAGTTGACTCTGCTGAAGAATTTTGACACATTTGCTGATAGTGCAACACTTGATAAATACGTATTATTTGCAGCAAAATGTGACTATGTCACTTAAATAACGCCTCGCACCATCGTTTTTCTCGTATTATTTCAATAACTGTGCGCTACTGAAGGCAAGAGTCTATGAATATTTTTACGCCGTGTATGTGCCGGACGGAAATGAGGGAGAAGAAGTGTGGAGGTTGAAAGAAGATCTCTCGGCAGCTTGAAATGGCCGATTCCTTAGCGCGAGCATCACTAGACGGCCCAATAATCAAGGTGCTTCCAGAAATAGGACATTTAACAGCAATCAGATATAGAAAACTAGCCATTTGCACTGATGGGATGGAAGCAATAACAACGTGGACAGAATACCAGCATCTAAAATTTCCCTGGAAGTCTCAGTGGACTCAGTCTCGCGCAGCAGAAGTTACGATCACCAGATTTCGACGCCGTGTGCCCCCTTTGAACTTTTATTTACATAGGGCTGGTCTGACGATATCGCCTCTCTGCCAATTTTGCGGGGAAATATAAAATATTGAACATTATTTTTTGACATGTCGCAGATATGCATATATTAGAAGAAGACTTCTTGTTACAGCGCTTTCAAAGATAGGCCTAAATTTAACGGCAGAAATTATATTAAGTTTCGGTGCCGCAGGTTTGGGATATTGCCAAAGGGATGTTCTTGATGCGGTTTGCAATTACATTCAAGCTTCTAAACGTACTCCATTATAACCTTGACCACTACAAATATTCGATAAGTAGAATACATATATAAAAATAAAATGCGTTAGAATCAACAAATATATTCGAGCTTGTTCTGACAGGTTAATTCGGCTGTCTGGTCTACTAGCGCAATCGCACAGTTAAAACAGCATTTATTTCATATATTACACAGTATTCTCTTTTATTTATTCATTTGTTCTTTATCATTCAACATAGTTCAAATTATACACTAAATTTAAAACTACCAAATCCTGGCCAATCCCCCCAGAGTGGGTATGTGCCATTCTATGAAGGTTAAAACAAAACAAAACAAGCTGTGTCCTGTGCGGTCTTGCCGTCCAAGCCTTCTGTTAATAAACCCCTAAACCCCTACTGTGGACGTAACAATAGTGGAGGTGCGGGGAAGGACAACCAACGACGGAACCACTAACCTTCGGACTTCGCCGAAGTCGTCGCCTCGCCGGCCTGCCTCCTTCCTTGCCCATCATGCCTAACGACGCAGACATTCGGGAACCAGCGCCCAGCAGTTCTTGGCCGCATCACAAAGAGCCACGACCCTTCTCCGGGAAGGCTAACGAAGATGTGGACGCGTGGCTGAAACATACAAGCGGGTAAGCCACTACAACAAATGGGATGCTGCCTCTCAACTATCTCACGTGGTGTTTTACCTTACCGATGTTGCACTCGTCTGGTACGAGAACCACGAAGACATATTGACGACATGGGAACGCTTTGTTGATGAGATAACGAAGTGTTTCCGTAACACAGCTGCGAAAAAGAAGCTTGCTGAGCCGACTCTTGCACAAAGGGCTCAGTAACCCGGCGAGACCTCTACAATGTACACAGAAGAGATCTTGAGACTCTGTAGGTAAGCAGATGCCAGCGTGTCCGAAGAGGACAAGGTGGGACATTTATTGAAAGGCATTGCAGATAATGTCTACAACTTTCTAATAAGCAAGGAAAGCCTAACTGCAGTGTCGGATGTCATTCGCCACTGTCGGATGTTTTAGACATTGAAGCAGCGCAGAATAATGCCGAAGTTTGGTCGTCTGGCCAATGTCACCACGGCGGCCAGTGTAGAAACTACGCCAACTCCTGATCTTGCTACAACCATCCGTCAGAGGGTTGGGAAGAGCTCCACAGACATGAAAGCATGACGCGTGAAGTGGCTGGCGCCTCTCGATGCTGTTTCCCGTAAAAATATATTAGCCGCGTTTTCATTACCAATCTCTTTTGGAGGAAACATATTAAAAAAACTTGCAAAAATAATAAAAAAAATTGGCAGATCCCAAGTACCATGGGAATCGATGTTATGCGAAGCATGCGGAGGCATGGTGACTGGGTTGTAATTTTTTTTATTGAGAGAAACGTTACGAAATGACTCTAAAGATATGCCCAAATGTTCTACGCACAGACATATGTTGAACAGTCGCGTATGTTTCATATAACCAGTTGTTTACAACTGCGTAACGATGCCAACAGAAACATGGGTAGTACGAACTCCAGAAGCGGTAAGCTAATATGTAGCAGTTGTGCTTGCAAGAGTGGTAGCCCGTGAACCAACTACAGTGGATGGCGCTTCAGTATACAAATTGCGCTAACCCGACATGGCGGCTTCCTCATAGGAGTACATATGTAATGTTTATAATATTAGATAGCCAGCACTGCAACCACAATTGACGGTTCATCAACATTACGCCTGCATAGAGTCTTTTTTTCCAAAGCAGTGCCGAGACCTGGCGTGGCGCTGTGGTAGAATACTTGATTGCCATGCAGATTGCTTGAGTTCGATTCCTGGTGGCACCCTGGTATTTATTAGATGTGAAGCATCTTATGGCGAAGCTTAATCCGGTGGTGGTGGTGGTGGTGTGCCGCGTGCCCACCCTTACTCCGCATGCGCAAACAGTTAAAAAAATAAAAATAAAAAACCTCCTCTCCCCCTCTCTCCTCTAGGCATCCCTCCCCGCGGCAACCACACCCCTCACTGCGCATGCGCCTCCCCTTCCTCTCTCCCCTCTTACACTCTCCCCTCTCTCCATCCCTGCCCGCGGCGTCTAACTCCCCCCTGCGCATGCGCGTCCCCCCCTCTCTCTCCTCTCCTACGCTCCCCCCTCTCTCCTCTACGCATCCCTGCCCACGGCGTTCACACTCCCCACTGCGCATGCGTGTCACCCCCTCTCTCTCCTCTCCTACGCTCCCCCCTCTCTCGCCTCGCAACGCCGACGCAGGCAGCGTCTGCTAGCGAGTTTCTTGGTTGAAAAACCCTGACTGCTCGCGCTGCACAACCGTTCACTGGCCATCCCGTATATATGGCAATGGATCTTGACCTCCAAAGTGGTGCCGGTGGGAGATTTCTCCTGTGCGTTGTTGAACAATAAAAATTCGCAGCGTGCGCGTTAACTAAAAGCGGAGTGCGGGTCTCTGTGTCCAGTCGGAGTCTTCTGTCTCTCATTGCCCATTAGCAGCGATTGGCATGTTCCAGTAGGAAACACGGCTCCATCACTGCCTGCTTTGCGCCTCCCCAGTTTTCTCTCCTGCGCAACGCTGCGATGAGCGCCAGCGTCAACGCCGCCGCCAGTGTAAGCGTTAGCGCCCGCTGCTTCACATGTACACATGGTTCCCTTTAGCGGGAGATGGTGTAATTTTTATTTGCATTCGTCGGTCAAAGCTGCCGACGTCAGTTTTTCTTAACGCCCTCGCTTTTAAATTACTAATGTCTGTCCTAGCCGTTGTTGGGTAGAAATAAATTGTAAAACGACAGTGGCGCACACCCCCATACCGTGGCCCGTTGTATACGGGTATGTGCCACAAGTGTCTGCAGGAAAGGGTTTGACGACCTACGCGACGGCATTTTCGCGTTATTCATGTAATGACCAGACAGACATATTCCTCAATACCTCTTAGCCTACCATAGAAGTTTTGGTCTACCCGAAGTTAAGTAGGTGATCACGAGAGCACCCAGACGTAGGCGGCTAGATAGATAGATAGATAGATAGATAGATAGATATATAGATAGATAGATAGATAGATAGATAGATAGATAGATAGATAGATAGATAGATAGATAGATAGATAGATAGATAGATACATAGAGTGAAACCCCGGTGATACGAACACGGCTCATACGAATTTCGGGGTGATAAGAATTTTTCTTTGGTCCCGGCCAAGGCCCATTGGCCTGCAATGTAATGTAGTACGGTTGTTGCGAACCGATTTTCACCCCGCGACGTTTGATACGAACGAACGCTACCGCCTAGGTACGGAGAGGTGCTGTCCGCGCTGTCGCGGAAGAGGCGCCAAGCACGTGCGAGCGCGGGAACGCAAGCGCGGGCATGCACGCCGCACCACCAAATCGTCAGAATCCCGGTGTAAGAAAAATACTTTTCTTACGGTCAGAATAAACCTTCAGGAACGCATCACGGCAACGCCTGTCCCGGACTCCGAGATTATGTGCGCGAATCTCTGACTCTAATGTGCCTCCGCGTGCCTTCGCGTTTAGATTACAGAGGGCATTGGTGCCATGCTTATTTCTTCTAACGCGTCGACGCGGGCTGCTGTCGTTGTACTGTGTTTACACGTGCCTGCCTCGTGCATCGGACATCCTATGAAAGGTGGACGAGGACCGAAAGAAGGCGAGGACGGTTTTGAAGGAGTCAGGCCTCACAACTTCAACATGCGCGACTGTTGAAGTCGCACTTGTGCGGGTACGGTCGTGAATCTCCCAAAAAACATCCCCAACACATCCGCAATAAGAAAATGATAACATAGGACCGTGGTTCTAAAATGTTGTGGCGTTGATCTATCGCGTCAAAGCGCTTCTTTTGTTACTTGCGCCGCAGTACTCTGGTGTCATGTGAAATAGCACACTAAAATTTGGAAGGGGCCATTGCTGATGCGGGTCACAACGCACCTGGTTCATTAATTAAACACGCGCGTACGGTCCGTATATTTATGAGTGCTCGTATGATTTCCGACATCTTAAAGCTTCACTGACAATTATTCAGAGTTCTTCCTGACGTTGCTGCGGCCATGAAAAACAATAAATGAAAACGTACGCCAGCTTTCTTTTTTCGCATGCTAATTTTTCATGCTTTTTGGTGATACGAATTTCGGATGATACGAATATTTTTAGTGGTCCCGTGAGATTCGTATCACCGAGGTTCCACTGTAGACAGATAGATAGATAGATAGATAGATAGATAGATAGATAGATAGATAGATAGATAGATAGATAGATAGATAGATAGATAGATAGATAGATAGAAACGCAAAAGTGCTTACAGTACGCAAAGAAACGCTTCGCATTTAAAACATGGTTGATCTCTGCGTCATAGGAATCGGTATAACACGAAAGTAAAACGTAGCCTTACAGAAGTATTTGAGCATTCACTGTACATTTATACCAGAGAGCTTTCACAATGTCCGTTGGTGTTTGGCACCGTTTAACGTGGATGCATCTACGTTGTCACTTCTCGGTACACTTCCATCCCGGCTACTAACGTCCATGATGGATTTTCAAACAAACATTCGTGGTCTCTGTAGTAGTTAATGATGAGAGTGTAATCTGACAAATCAGTGTTCTGCGATGCTGATTGGACAAGAGGGAAACGTAATGGGCTTAGTGTATCCTCTCTAGCCCGGCCACGATTTTTCTCGGGGCGAGGGTAAGAGGAGTTACAACCGGGCGAGGTAGGCGAGGGTCGCATAGCTGTCATTAATACGGATGAATGCTGCGAGCGATAATAATCATATCTGGGGTTTAACGTCCCAAAACCACGATATGATTATAAGAGACGCCGTAGTGGAGGGCTCCGGAAATTTCGACCATCTGGTGTTCTTTAACGTGCACTGACATCGCACAGTAGTTACACGGGCCTCCACCATTTCGCCTCCATCGAAATGCCATCGCCGCGGCCGAGATCGAACCCGCGACCTTCGGGTCAGCAGCCGAGCACCCTAACTGCTATACCACCGCGGCGAGACAGATGATTGGGCTAAGGTAGCTACCTACACCGTGAGGTGCAGGTGGCGAATTCGCACTTCTCACATGGGAAGCGTACCGAATGGGACGGACGCATAGCAACGACACGCTGAAGGAGCTAATCGCAAAGACGGTGGTCATGATGCATTACATCACTTTACCGCTCTCAAACTATGACCCTCCCCCCCCACCCTCACCCCACCAAGTGCACTGTGAGAGGAAAGTGTGAGATATAAAAGGCGCGTTCGTGAAGCCTCCAGAGCGTGTGACCATGGCGCAGTAGATAGCATGGCCAGCCTCTGTTGTCGCGGACTGAGAGGTCGTGGGTGCGACTGCCACTGACAAACTCGTTTTTTTTCGCCATCTGATTATGTACGTCTTTAGGATGTCATGATCACTGTAGTATTGGTGGACTGGCATGGGAATCCACTCTACGCGTGTATTCCCATGATATGAAACTGCAGACAGAGACAGACAGACAGACAAACAAACAAACAAACAAACAAACAAACAAACAAACAGACAGACAGACAGACAGACAGACAGACAGACAGACAGACAGACAGACAGACAGACAGACAGACAGACAGTGAACTTTACTTAGGAACTGAGGAACGTTACAGCGAAAGGCGGTAGAGCAGCGGGCCGCTCCCACATCGCGACGCGTAGGCCGAGGTACACCGCCGCATCGCGGGCTCTTTGGACGACCCTGAGTTGATGCTGACGTTCTGAGCTCCGGAGCGCAGAGCTCCATTCCTTTTGGGCCCTGCGTTGATAACCTTGTAATGAGGGGCACTGCCGGAGCATGACGTCATTTCTGTGGCGAAAATGACGTCAGCGAAATATTCGTGGGCCCTCGCATGGAACGCTTTCGTGATATAAAAACCGGCAGATATCCTACGCACTGTGGGAATCGATGCGATGCGAAGCAGTCAGCAAGGAGCAAATCATGCTGTACATAATTATGCATGCCATTATTTACATGTTAGGACCTGTCATTTGCGTTCGTCATACAGTCACGTCGCGCAATACAAATTTTGGTGTATATCAAGCTAGCGAACTGGACGCAAGCGCACCATGAGCGTGGCATGTAAATGGCATTGTAGATGACATGCATGCCATGATTTTCATGATACCACCTGCCACTTATGTTCGCTTAATTTTTTACCTCGAATCGCAGCGAGACGCGAGACCAGTATACCTCCGTTTCGCATGCGTTCGTATTATCGCGCTCTGCGCATCGTGCAGACGCCATCCGCGTTCCAGCGGTTAAATTGACGGACACCTTGTCAATTCCAAAGTGTGTTCCTAGAACGTCTGTGCCCACTGAGACGGGATCGGTCAGAATGGAACGTGATGCGCGCGTCTCCCTCTTTGCATGATTAGAGACGCTGGGCACAGCGACGCTACGCAAGCAAAGCGCGATAGCAATAGAGTCCAACGTGACCGGCGTCCGTTTGCGCGGCCCGGCGCCCACTTGGCACTGTGCCAGGGCACGGCTGGAGGGATGGACGGACGGACAGGCGGACGTGAGCACGAGACTATAGACAGATTTATTGGGCGTCCGCAGCAGCTCTGCGGACGCAGCGTGCCATTGCGAATGGCTAGCAGCCCGCGTCCGCAGAGCTGCTGCCGACGCCCAACTAAAACTCTCTATTAAAGGCTTTCACCTTGAAATTTGGTGTATATCAAGCTGGCGAAACGGCCACAAGAGTGTCATGAGCGTGGCATGCAAGTCATGTTGCACATGACATATCATCATTTGCATATTACCACTTGTCATTTATGTTCTTCATACAGTCACGTCACTCAATACCAAGTTTGGCGTATATCAAGCTAACGAAACGGCCGCGAGCGCGCCATGAGCGTGGCATGTAAATCATACTTTTCATGACAAGTTAGTCATGATTTTCATGATATGACCAGCCATTTGTGTTCGCCATACAGTCATGTTATGCCATACCAAATTTGGTACAAATCCCATTAACGATACGGCCAGGAGAGCACAAAGTCGTAGGCGGCTACATAGATACGCTCAAAGTCGCCGAAGTTCGCTAAGAAATGCTTCGCATTTAATAAATAAATTACACAATTGGAAAGATTGCCACATATTCTTATTGATAACTTCTATCTTGCTCTCAGTGCGTATTTATCAGAATGCTGCAGTTATCACCGTAGACATAATCGCCTGTAACCTCACCAGCAATCCACAGTACTTGCTGCCTGGTTATCGTAACTTGCTTATAATAGCTACAATGAATGAATATCACTGAGTATTGCGAGCATATTCCTCGGGGAGACACCAGAAATGATCTGTTTGCTCATTGAATGAATTTAAAATACATGGTAATTTTACAGGAGACGGTCAGCTAAATACGAACAATCTTATGCTATAGTAGCGTAGACAATTTATTGCTCTTGTGGGAACTACCCGCTTTAGCTATTACCGGGCGTGTTCTTGTATGTGCTCATATACTCATAGAAAATATTGTGAACACTGATTGTGTAGTGCATCCCCTTGATCTGTGCAGAGGCCGGTAGCCAGGGGGGTGCCCGAGGAGCCCTCTCCTCCCCAAATTTCAGATGGAGGGGGTGACAACAAATAATGAAAATAGATCTTTTTGAAAGCCTTCAACGAGTGCCCCCCTTACCCCCCCCCCCCAAAAAAAAAAAAAAATCCCTGGCTACGGGCGTGCCTGTGAATCAAAATCACTGTAATCATCATCATCGCTTCTCTCGCCGGCTGTTCCATCTGTAGCTCGCACGCGTGTGTTCTATATACAACAATCTTACAGTCGTACCTGACGTCGTCTTATAAGTGGTGAAGGTGCGGCGTCAGGAGCGACGCTATAATTCTTGGCCGGTCTTCTTTGAAGCACGGTGCATTGACGGAGATATCTGTGAATACATTTTTCACCATATAAAAATTTCAAGGAGGGTCGAAGGGGGGGGGTGCCGAAACTTTCAGGCCACCCCTCTGGCTAAACAGCTATTATGCAACAGGTAAACTATAAATGATTCAATAAGATGCACGAGATTATATCTTCATCCACAAAAAGCCAATAATTTTGTTCATTCTCCACTGCGCTCGCACGCCGTCTGTGTCTCCAAGTTACACACCATGGGCTTCATAGAGGAGAGTTCCCGCGGATATGCTGCCAATAAATTATACAAGATTATTTTACATGTTCAGCATTGCGTCACAAGGAGACTTTTGAAGACTCTGAGTTCACGTGTCCCCCACAGACGGCATTTAAGTGCATATGACATTTCTCGACAACTGTTATAAATGCGCAGCATGATTATAAAGTAGAGCGTGATTTGAAATTTTCAATCATATTTCTACAGCAGCATCCTCGTTATATCTTAGATGTTTAAAAATAGATGTTTAAAAATCATTTAAAAGTTCCCTCCACTGAGAACAAGCATCACGTCACGGATTGCTCTTATAAGCTGACACTTCAACTTAATCTTTGCTTCTGTCGTAACTGTCCCTTTCTCAAACAGATGGCCCAAAGCTCCAAAGTTCTCGTAAAGAGTCATTTTCTGAAGGCACGCAATTCTGCGAAAGCTTTGGTACCATTTATGCTTAGCAGAGGCTGTCTCTCTGTCATGCATAATTAAATACTTTCATTGATCACGTCTTCCGCGTATATCCCATGAGTAGGATGATCTTCCTACCTACAATTCAAATATAATAAATATTACTAGAATACCAATCAATGAAGTGCAGATGTTTTTTTTAAATATTTCGGCTGTTAGCCTGTGCTGCTGTTTGTAAGTCCAGTCTAATACACGATTTTCAATAGGTTTAAGATCACAGGTGTATCACATATGTTAAAAATAGCCATATATCAACAGTGACAGGACACCTTGCTTACAGTAAACTGCAAATACAATTGTAAATCACAGTTATTAGAAATAAAAGTATAGAGTACCAGGACACAGAGAGACAATAAATAGTATGCAATTATTCTACTGACTGATGCTGTCATGACATGATCATCGTGACATGATTTACAGTCGCCGGCTGGCTCCCTTTTCGTATCCTGGTTAATTGGAGGGAAACCTTGGAACTCTGCAATTGGTCGTCCTCTTCAGCGCCTTCTAGTTGGTCGTCCAGTAAGGATGCTTTCTGAAAGAACCCCCGCTTGTGCTGCGTGTTCGTGCTGCATCTTCACTGTCGCCATTGCACAACATCGCCGAGTGGCTTCCAACAACGTCTTTAGAATTATGATTATTTACTTTTTGAGCCAATACATAGACTACGCTAAAATGGCCCGGTGCGTCCATGGCCAGAGGAGCCGATGTTTGAATATTAGATTACTGGAATATAAGCGCTCATTAGCAGGCAATTCTTAGTCGCACCTGGCAAGACATTCTAATGAACATGGATGTGAATTGATATTTGCAGACACTGTGTATTTTGGCGCATGCGAATCACGCCACCAGAGAAATTGTGGTAGATTTTACATCCACAAAAAAATGTTCTAGTTGCGTAAGCGTGCCGTCTATTGCCCTGCATGACAGAGAAACTTCTTTCCTGAATAGGTTTGCCCCATGATGCAATTGTTATGTGTAATCCACCCCTAATCTTTTTTTACCATCTGTTGACGTCATCGGCGTGTGTTCGCGTGGTTATAGGTTGTCCTTTAAAATATCTGTTTCTGTGCTAATAAATTTAGTTGTGAGACCAGCGCTGGTGTTCGTGTCCCCTTTTTACCTCTGCCCTCGTATCGAGTTGAATCCACTCAACATATTTATTTTCATTGTCAAACTTCACACTGTGAGCGAATCGGGTTATGCGCCATTGCTAAGCGCGTTGGTGCCGAGGCGCATGCAGCAGGTGCTGCTATGCTAGGATTATTCCCGGTGACTTCAGCAATGCACCATGTAGTTTTTTGGATATCTGCTTGTACAATGTCAATACAGTCGTCGAGTGTTTTTATATTTGGCGGTTAATTCTGCATTGAGGTTTTCAACTACGGTGAATATACTATGGAATTTAGTTTCCAAAGCGGTTATTCTGACGTAATTTAAAACTGTCACGTCCAAGGACATTTCTCATCGCGGAGTGCTCGGAGTGTTGCGTTTGCTGGGGGTCTGGAGAAGCAGTTCCCGTTGAAATGAGAAGCTAGAGTCCATGGAATGATGTGAAGAGGGTTCAGGTGGGGGTTGATGGATGGTGTATTGAAGGGGCTCATTCGGAGGGAGGGTTTGAGTTGTCGTAGCGTAAGAGTGACGAGATTCTCTTAATTTTGGCTTTTACGGCAGCATTTTCTTTAAAGAGGGTGGAATCATTGTTAGTAGTGCGATTTGAGGAACAGCTGGGCCAGGCTGACTTAGTCCAGCCTAGCTGGCGTGAGCTGCCGGAGGAGCTGGCGAGAGCAGAGCTCGGTGACAGGGCTGGCCAGACGTATTCGTGGGTTGCTGAGCGACGACCGCGATCCCCGCTTTTGGTGTGATTTCTTCGCTGGCTTGCGCCGTGAGTTCGGTCGGAACTACGAGATCAGCTGGGGGTTAAGGGTATTTCTTGTGCCTGCAACGTGTAGGGCGCGGCTAGAATCATCGTTTGCACAGCGATAAGCTTGTTTGATGGTTTCCATTGCACGCAACACGGATGGGGTCGAGCTCGTGGTCCGTGGGTGCGTCTTTCATACGACACTTCGGACAGACTGTGTCGCTCGCATTGCTGCAGACGTCATGGCGATGACCGATGTCACGGCATCGTGTGCACGATTCTACCTTTTCCCTGAAGGGGCGGCATCAAAGTGCGCACTCTGTCCAGGCGGCGTAGTAAGGAACGATTTTGCCTTGGAATATGACCATGATGATACCAGTATTGCCCAGGCGTCGTGCACCCCTCATAGTCAGCTTTGGACTGCATCTGCAGAGGGTCGAGGTCATTTCGTATGCCGAGTAATCTGAGGGCAAGGGAACTGTTCTGCTGCAGGTATCGAAGGGATCGACCTCATGGCAGGAGACTTCATGGGGCTGCCATTGAAATGAAAGTTGTGCGTGCTGCGGTAGAGATCGGCATGACTCATGCCTGGTGGGCTCATCTGAACGGTTGTTCGACGGTGTTGACGCGTATTTAGTCCGAACTGGTGCGTTCGGAGAGTGGGAGCCCCGCAGCCTGGAGGATTTGTGTGAGGACGCATGAATGGATCACCGCGCAGTTGAGGCCTCCGCGGACTCACCTGCTCGGATGATTTTATATTCGTTGAGCGGCAGCGCGAGGGCTTCGGTTCTGATCTCGATTGTATCTTCTGAGCCACTGCATGATTAACTGGTGACGAAGGGATTTTTGCCGTTATCGGGAAAAACTATAGTATATCTCGCGCCAGGAGCGCGCGCCATCTCCCCGGCTACGTCGTGCTCTTTTCCAGCACTCATGCTGGATACAGTTAGGCCTAGCAACAATACTGCTAACCGACAGCCGGTTAGCAAATCTTGCGGAGGCTTCTGACGAGCGGTGCTCAAGCAGAGATAGAACGTGCTGTCCCGCTACATCGGACAAAGGATCATGAAAGGGTGCCTTTGAGGGTTGCGTCACTCGAGCAACAACTGCGAACTTCGATCAAGCTGGCGCCGTCGCACACTGCGGTCTCTGCGCGATGCCGATCACAGAAATGTCAGTAGACGACTCATACTAGTTTCTGATGATTTAGGTCTCAGAAGATTGAGTCAAAAGCGGTCGCATCCTTTTGCCACAGCCAGTAACACGCGGGGTCTAGGATTGAAGCGCGACTAGAGGACATGGAGACAAATATTCAAAACAAAATCAGAATGAATTTTGAAATGTATTTTTAATTTTAAACTTCACAAAATAAATGGTCAACTTCCTTTACATCTTGTTTTTCATTGGCTGCTTAACTGACGACCTCTTGTCTTTGGTGAATCGCCAGCAAGGGGGTGGGGGAAGGCGTCCGACTGATCAGGATATGGGAGGCAGCGAGAGAGAGCCAGCTGATGTGGGCTTGCGTTTTGTTCGCCGCACTGTTGGGTCAACGAGCCATAGCTCAATTTTGGGCTGTGGTTCTGCGCGTTTTTTTCGCAGGTTATTTATCTGTTTATGTGTACTTCACTGGAGTGACACTTGAGTGAGTGTAAGCTAGCTCACAGACGCTCGAGGTAACCTTTACCGTTACTGCAGACTGCTTTCACTGACACACGGCAGGCCTACCCTTGCCCTTAGTGACATCGAACGCGGCACGTTAAACGAAGAGACGTTGTG
This sequence comes from Rhipicephalus appendiculatus, assembly GCA_030522465.1. Lineage (NCBI taxonomy): Eukaryota > Metazoa > Arthropoda > Arachnida > Ixodida > Ixodidae > Rhipicephalus > Rhipicephalus appendiculatus. The sequence goes on from JALIZH010012051.1 coordinate 75,362, forward strand.
GTGTGAACAGAGTAGCTGAAAAAAAACCGCCAGACCTTCGTGGAACGCGCAGCACAGTCACAGCGAAAAGCTGAGAGAGCGCGATTTCTAAAACCCGTTGCAATCTATCTTGGGGCTGCTAATACAAGTACGCTTGCAAGGTACCC